>JAWWMK010014185.1:0-21936 GCA_035047105.1 Galeopsomyia nigrocyanea
TATGTACAACCAGTATAACACACCCACCAGTTACAGCCGTAGAAATGCGTTTCACCTCGTCAAATGTAGAATTAATCAATCACTCGATAAAAACCGCAAGGTGCTGTCAACTGCCCAGAGCGAGGCCCAGAGTCGGCCGAGTATAGCAGCCCGATCTCGCGCCAAATCGTTTTATTGCCTCGTAAATGCGACCACTTAGATAAAGGTCTCACCTGCCCAGTCGAATTTCGTCACTGATCGCAAAAAAAAAACGAAGTAAGAAAGCTTGAAGCTCAGATCACCTACACCAGTTTCAGAAGCTCAACGTTCTTTTTGTTTTCGAGATCGCCTTTTCTCTCTCGCTCGCGAAGCTGAAAATTGCATGTCCATCGTGCAGTTACGTATATATACGCTGCTCTCCACTTGCGAAATCCAATATCAAGAGCTCGGAGTCTTATCGTCTTGCCCATTTCTCTTTGCTCTCGCGTTCTCTTTCACCGGTACGCAAGCGCAAGAGCGCCCGTGTGTATGTGCACGATCGTTTTATGGGATAATCCGCGCGCCCACGCGTTTGCGTTCCATCGAGCCCTCTCACAATCAGTGCCGCGCACACGCGCGCGAGATGCAGTGATTTTTCGATGATTTCTCTTTATTTTTTTCCTTCATATTCGATCCGATGTCCTCGTCGGACGTACATTTTTTTCAGGCGTATTTTTATGTCCTGCTACAGTGAAATGAAAAATTAAAGGAACTTGTCCACCCAGAAATCTGTCATAAAAAATTCCCGACTCAATTTTAAAACGATCCATATTTTCTTTTATTGCGGATATATTGAAATTCAGACCCCGTTTTAAAATCACTGAGGCTAAATCTACGCAAAAATTTGAAAAAAAAGGCTTTCTTGGCTGATTCCTCATTCTAAATGAAGTAAATTATTTACGTAATTGAAAAGAATGATAAATGAATCACCGCATTTTTCAATCCCCCCTCTTGCCCCCTGGTTTTGTTACTTTGATTTTTCTTATATCTACGCAAAAAAAAGTAGAAATATTCAATTATTGTTTCTCTATCGCGATATATTTAGTTAAACTCGCTAAAAACCTTTATTTCCTTTATTCTTGAGTGCCAGTAAGGCTTAAAAAAATGTTACATATGAAAAAAAAATTATATGTTTAAATAAATCCATTGCGTATATTTAGACGCAGTCTTTTAAAATCTACGAATTGCACGCAATTGAAAATTGAATATTTATCGGCGCTTCAACTGTTTTGCGTTCGTTTCATATGAATAACAAAATTATGTCATTTCCTCACCTACAAAGAAATAATTAGTTTGCAATGTCTTTTTTTACATCGTAATGATGAGTGATTTTGAAAACTTAAAAGAAGACGAATCGAATGGTGTGTCGCAATTTTATGTTTAGGCATGTTAGACTGGTTAAAATGACATATATCCGTGTATTTGAAAATTAGAGAGTTGGAAAATGTGCGCATCCAGAGCATAAAACAGCTCGCGTGAAGCGAATTTCCGATTCGGAGATGATTTTAATCACTGGAACTTTCATTATTTAACAGTATAAACATAATGTCACAGCGCCGTACCGCCTTAGCAAGCATACATTTGAATACCAGCAAGTGGCGGTATTAGGTACATGGCGGTATTAGGTACACACATCTTACTTATATTTAATTGGATTATGTATATGAAATTGAGAAGTAGAATTAAATCAGACTCTAAACGATGTAATTCAGAATATTTCATAATCGTTTACAAAGTTTACTCTTGAGCTACTTTTTGGAATAATACGAGTAATCGTTTATGTCATCGATACCGTTTGAGTAACAAAATCGTCGTTTTGGCAAAGCATTAGCGTAATCCTTATACAATCTTGATAAATTTCTAGTAGAATTGCGACATATTACATACACGTAGATTACTACTTTATGCATAATACGAGATTATATATAGAATCGTAAACTTTTTGACGAAGACTCGCAAATATTTAATACTTTGCAGCTGAAGAATTTTTATTTATTAAACTAATGTTGATTTATTGATCATCATTATGTGGTAAGTAGATATTTCTATCTAGATCTATTTTATTGAAGAGTTTGTTTGTTTGCGTGTGGTTAATTTGGTTCTATCTTTGTAACTTTTTATCTAAGATTTGATCGTAATTAAAATTTTTTACGGCTTTTACTCTTTTTTTAATAAACAATCGAAAGTTTTAGCACTTAAATTAAGTTGAAAAACTCGGGTAAAGTTTTATTTTCTGTGGCAATATTGATTACTGTATTTCCTATGACTATACTATCTACTGCCTAAATAGAGCAGGCGATAACATCGAACTACAAATCAAGTCATTAATAGACCAAAAAAATTGTGGCAAGTTCATTGACAATTCGATAAGGTACTTAAGAAGGCCACCTTGCCGCAGTTTTGATAACTAGCCATGACTTTTGACCGTGAGCGAATTTTTAACATACCTTGGTTAATTATAAGCACGTCAAGGCTTCAAAATAAACTCACGCACGCACGTTTTCATGGCATCTAGCCCAAATTATTGTACTTTGGAAAAAACATCTCTTTTTCGTATTTAAAAGTGAATGTATCGAAGAAGGTCACTTTAAAAAACGCATTTCGGTAGATTAAAACCATGAGTAACACTTCAACATGACTTTCAATATTAATATTTATATTAAAGACAAGTTCATTAAAAAAACAAGTAGACATTCAAAATATTCAATAAACAAGTAAACAATATTTATCTGTTGAACAAATATAATTTACAACAAAAATCCTAAAATAACATGTACACTTTTTGATCGAAATAACTAAATATTTCAAAAAATTCAGTGTATTTTTATTAGTTCTTTCATTATTTTCAGTTACGCTCATATTCACGAAGCTAAGGTATATTTTTTTAGTGGCAGTTTTCAAACATGACCTTGCTGCAAATATATGAATGAATTATAGTAATAAACGCAGTACAACAATGATAAAGTTTCATTTATATAGTCATATGAAGCCTGCCGAACATTATCGATATTTCTAAAGAAAACATTACGATTTGTAGAAATGTAAAAGTGAGCTATAAACTCGACTTATGCTGTCTAATTGAAATAAAGAAACTCATTAATAGAACAATAAACGAGCATATAATACGAATTACTAATACACTTTCTATTATATACTACGTAGTTTTTTTACATAAAGCATGTTACACTGAAAAGATACTAATGTTAAGTTATTGAACTACTGAATAGAAGAGAGGTGAGATAATGAAGTGAATACACGCAATGAAACGAACAAATAAAGTAAATAGACGTTTATTTTATTGGTAAGCGTATTCAAAATAACAAAAGATTGAAAAGATTTATAATTGATCATGATTTCAACTAATTTTCATATAATTTTACAGAGCGTAATCTGAATTGAGTTTACAATCACAACAAAAAAAAAGGGAATAAGATCTCATTTAATGGTGCAACTATTTATTCAGCTAATATCTTTAAAATAGAAGAAAAGCGTTGTGAAACAGTAAAAGTAATGTTTGGTAACAGTATATTTCATTTACGCATGCCTACTCATGAAATTATTCGAATAAATTGAATATCTAAAGTTTTTGTGCTTAGGCATGTCGGAAATTCGACAATTATTAGATAACGTACATGTATGTAAAAACACGAAAAATTATTTTTTCTTAAAATAAAACATAATTAGTCCGAATTGAAGGGAAATCGATTTGATACAATAAGTACACTAATTTCTTTTTAAAATTAATGGCCAAAATAAATATATAGATTTAATCAAGTTATAATACCTTTACTTTTCAACTTTTACCTGTTTTAGAAGTAAATATAAATAATCTACTGCCCTGTGTATTCATGTATTCATTTGAAGTAGAACATATCAAACTAAATCCACTAAATTTATAATTCAATTTTTTTTTAAATTTGTCTAATTCTGTCGGTATGACGAAGCAATATTAAGTTAATCATATATAAAAAGGTAAAGATAAACTGACCTTTCGTAAGCTCCTTTATTATTTTTATCGCAAAATTATCATCTGAAAACAATGTACGCTGCATATAGATATTAATTGCGCGTAAACGCATTAGGCGTAAAATATATAACATTTTATTCGATACAATTGAATCCACGTGGATGGTCAAGTGATTATTTAATTGTAAAGGTCGCAATTATGTTTTTATGTTATAAAGTGTATTATAAAATAATATCAACTTATAAAAAGTAACAACCGAATCATACCAATGATTTAATTAGTCACAAAAAAACTTTTAAAGTGCACACCTGATATTACTTATTTTTAGAAAATTATTTTCAAAGTTTTGCTTTTAAAAAGCTTTCCCATCGTAAATTTTCAAGGTGAACACCTGATAAAAGTTTAGTGAACCAGTGATGGTAGCAAGTATATACTTCCTTAGTGATTATTAACCGGAAACTCTAAAGCGAATGTAGTAGTGAGTATCCTTGATTGGAATGCTTGAAGAATGCTGCCGCACAACTGTTATTAGGCTAAAGCGTGCATTTTTTTGCAACTCGAGCACAACTGCAAAATGTTTTACTGAAACCCGAGAAAATAAATTGAGAGCGGGCGCGGCACACGTTATCTTATTTAATTGATACGAATCCAACGTGCATACAGCTGCAAACGCGCGGCCATCGAAGATATAATATTCGTGTGCAGCAGCATGGATTAGTAGGACTCAAGCACTTCGTTACGTCAAAGTGGCGAGCCGCTGTAAACCATATTTTGATAAATATAAATACGTCCTACGCAACGACACCTATTACGATCTCGTTATACGCATTGCGTGCTCTAGATTTGGTAGATTTTTTATTTTACAGGGCGTTCGGCAGGTTCGTTCACGCGCATTTGCGTCATGAAAATGTCGCTTGACGGGCTTGCAAAAAATAATTGATGATAGTAATTATTTGTTAAAATTATTTTATTATTGCGTACTTTTCTGAATATTTAAAAATCAAGTAAACTTACTAAGACCATTCAAAATATATTGTTTCATTGAACTATATTTATAAATCATGAAAGTTTCTATAGTCACGAGCACAAATGGATTATTATTCTATTTTTTCAATTTTACGTTGATATCCTTGACATCGCGGTTTTAATATTACCGATTGTGATTTATTTTTGATAAATTTTATTTAATTAGTCAACCTAATCGAAAATGTTCGCGAATGTTTATTGTCTTTTTGCACATTACCCAGATGTAATATATGAAAATTGAAATTACAGATTTGAAATTTGATAATTAAGAGAATATTGATAACGTATATGAAAAACATACTTTCATACAGCGTGTGGAACGGAAATGCTTTCACAGCGTCATTAAATTATTTTCAGCGCACACTTAGTTCTCATAGAAACTTCCGGAATTTATTACCTTAAAACTGTCATATTAGATAAATAATATGCATAATCGATTTGCATAAAAATTTCTATAAACGTGAAAAGCAATACTTTTATTTTGATTTTTAGTTTATCCAAAACTAAATTCAACTACTCATCTTTTCAAGTTTTTTTTATGCTGAGAAGCGATAATTCAAAAATAATTTTGTTTTTGAGCTTTAAGGCCCCCCAGACATATATATAGATATACAAACACGTGTGAAAACAGGCGACCCTTTGCTCCATGATTATTCTTTCATGAAACAAAATTAGACTTCGATAGATTTATGACAAATATTATTTAGTATGTAGTTTGCGCTAAAGCAGTTCTGTATGATTTTGTGCAGCCGTTTTATCAGAAAAACATTCTAAAAGTCGCGATCAAAATTCAGGTTAAAAAAAATCAATAATAAACAAAGAGCACGTTCACATTTGTTTTGTTTATGTCGATGACAACTGGATTTCTTATTCAAATTCTAATTTTTTTTCTGATTAAATGACTGCACAGAAATATCCGGAATAGTTTCAGCGCAACTACATACCGAAAGGTATTTGTCATAAATTTGTCTAATCCTAATATTGTTTCATTAAAAAACAATCATGGAGCAAAGGGTCGCCTGTTTTCACATGTATTTGTATATCTATATACATGTCCGGGGGGGGGGCCTTAAGGATTTCAAAAATAATTTGTGATTGCATATAATAATTATTATTTCAACAGTGCTAATTTTTCATTTTTAAATAACAATAAGATATAAAATATTTTTCCCTTTTTCATTTAAAACCCAGATCTTTGTCACTTATTTTTAACAGTCACGAGGAAAAATGCCTTCATAATTGATATGGAAATGCTTTTTTGCCAAAACTCGTTATGCCGCTTGTCTTGTCTTGGGTCATAAACTTTTCATATGTTATACTTCCAACCAAAAATGAAGCACTTGCTCTTTTTAATAAATGAGAATAATGTAGAATTGAATTCATATTTATGAAAAGTATTACATCTATAGATTGATTATTTGCCTGTAACTTTTGGGAATACTTTTAAACATAACAAAATGTAGAATTTCCGACCATTTATCTATTACTCGATATTTCCCTAGTTACAAGCTATTTTTACCAAATTGAATTAAATGTATAGCTCTTTTGCAATTAAAATGATTTGTGATCTAAGTAAAATGGATTTAGCGGTTCTTTAGCAACAATATCTTTAGCAACAATAATAAATGTAAAATTAGCTAAAATACTTTCTATAACAAAAATTCGTTGAAAATTGTTGAATCAGATTTCATTTGATAATATTATAAAAATTCTACTATAGATTAAAAACAACTTCTATTAGGAAAACAATCATACAATTTCTTTGATTCGATGATTGAAACTACGAAAATATTGAGTGTTATTATGAATGGCAAGTTACCGGCAAACTGGTGATCCGCAGATATGTCACTGTCCTAGTTAGATATTTTTATAAAAGGGAAGTAATGAATATAGTTATTATTTATATAGAAGTTCAATTTTTTTCTATCTTTCAAACTATAAAAAGTCTGAAAATAACTGCTGGAACAAAATGCCCTTGATAAAAAAAATGGAATCTGCAATTTGCTTTAAAACTTGAAAGCTTTCATAGTTAGGACGAATTTTTAAAATATATGCAAAGTTATAAGCATACACACTTTGCGGTATCATAGACTTTATTAAAATGTTAATAATTATATAGACTTCTAGTGTCTTTATTTCTGGATAGATATATTATAGTAACATACACGAAAATATCTAGTTCACTTTAAGTAATTTAATCTTGATGTACTATTCATGTACTACTATATAATTATACGTATTAATCAAAAGTTCAACCCAATTAATTAATGATGAAAAGTTGTTCCTAAGTTTCACATGGATCTAAGAATGGATAATATTGTCATTATATCAATATTATAAGGCAAGATTTACTGTCGTGTTGATACAAAGACTAAATGATCGATGAGAAATTATATAAAAATTCATGAATAATTTACAATAATCAAATTTGCACAACAAAATCAATTGTGAAATAGAACTGTAAAGATATTTTCAGTGTATTCAATAAAACGTTTCATTACAATATGAAAAATGAACGTTTAAAAACTTTTTCTTTATTTTAGCGCACATTAAACCTGAATTATACGTGTTATATCTGGTTACTTGATCGCAAATAAGGAATGCAAGTAAGCGTAAAATAACGTTAGTAGCATGCAATAAAATCAGTCTATTATAAAACCATCGTAATCAATCCTATAATTGAAAAGGACGAACTCACCAACACTGAAGAGAGCACAACAAGTGGCTGGTGTTCGTGCGGACTTCGAACGTGTGACTCTGGTATGTGACTTCAGCATTACGGGCTCGTAGATCTCTGCCGCTCGAGTGAAATCCAAAAGAGCAGTAAAAAAGCAGGAGAACATATAGCGCGAGGTTCACCCTCTCTGCCACATGCTTTTCGCGTGGCTCGTCGCTCACTTTCTAAAGTAAACATAATTTCGCTCAGGCGACAAAATAAACACGCGGCCGCCGCGCGGCGCGACTCGTAATTCGGTGTGCCGTAACACGTATACGTAGGCAAAGGCGCGCTACCGGATAGAGGGGCCCGCCGCCGGTTCGGTCGCGCCTCTCGCGATTTTTTTCGCATCTCGGAGGGGCAATTAACGTGGAATATTTCTGCGCGCACATTCGCAGCTAGAGAGAGATGGAAAAATCGAGGAGGCGGAGGACGGACTGTATCAACACGCATGGTAGGGTAACGCGCGTATCACGCACCCATGCAAGCTATTCCACGATCGGTATAAAAGCTACGGCTTACCGATGACTAGGCACACTTCTCATCCAGTCGTTCCTTCTTCTCCACGGTGTCTTAGGATTACCCATTTTGCCATGAGAGTACTTGTAAGTTTTTCGCGTTTACTATTCAATTTTTTTGACTTTTCCTAATATAAATATTTTTGAATAACTTAATTTTATAACATTTTCCAAATTTTTAAATATTTTACCAAAGTTTTAACATAATCATGGGATATTTTTAGCATTACGTGAAATGTTTTGTGAAAAAAGTGCATCTATTAATTTTCACCGAGTGGATTTTTTTCGAGAATAGTATTGGCGTCCATTGGGAAGAAAATCTATTCAAGTTATTATTACAAGCTGCAACAGATCAAAGATCGGATAATATTAGAGTCCAATCCAATAGTTCTGTTCGAAAAAACATTTTTAATTTTTTATAGAACTTATTTATTCATTCATTAAAATTAATTTAAAATATAATTTTTTTTTAAATTTTGTACAAATGTTCTGAATAATTTTAATACGTTTTCTGATAACATGTGAATTGGCTACATTTTCTTACGTATAACATATAGTTAGTAAAGTACCTACATTTTATTTTTATTTGAATTATAAAAAAGAGAACTGATTTATAAAAAAGAACTTTAATAACAAAACTGATAGAATGTATACAACTGGAAGGACGTGTTAGTACAAGGACGTTAGGTTAAGAACTAACTGACTGACTAGAAAAATAACAAGAGGTAGCAGCAAAATAATAACATATGAATAACGGCTCTTATTCGAATAGCATAATAACATTAGGTAAATTATATTTTTCTTGGGTGATTGGAAGTTGTTAAATTCCATGGTTAAAGAAAGGCACGTGCCTTTTGACTTAAAAAAGCACGTGCTCTATGTGCTTTACAGTATAAAATGTATAGTGATCAGTAATATGCAACATTTATTTATTTAAAGTATTTTCCCAAGAAATTTTGATATCAGTATTACTGACATTGTTATAATTTTGCATAAATAATGTCAAACAAATAAAAAGGCACATGCTTTTTCCATAATATAAGGGCACGAATTTTCGGAGGCCCCGTAACACATAACCTTTTTTTAAATGAGACTGAATAAGTTCAAGTTCAATTTCGTATCAAAAACTTTTGTAAGGTCACGGATTTTCGGAGGCCCCGGAGCACGTGCCTTAATTTAAATGAAACTGAATGAGTTCAAGTTGAATTTCGTATCAAAAACTTTTGTTCTAGCTTACGTATGGATGAATAATATTTTTTTAAATATTTTTCGGAATTAAAGAAAATAAAATTTAAAATATTATTATGAATTGAAAAAATAGACAAATTCAATTGAATTTTGCTGTCCGGATTTTTCAAATCCTGCTACGCTATTTCATATTTGATTTGATTAAATAAATTATACATTTTCGTTTATTTCATCACTGTGCTATAGTGATACTCCGGGCTCACATACATTTTCATGTCTATTCAGAGAACATTACAAAGACAACTTTGATTTATACGTAACAATAGTGCGCTTACAAATCATTGATTTGCAATAAATCATTCATACTATCATGGGATGCGTTATCGATAATTTCTAAACATTTTACAGAACCAGTTTATAGCTTGTGGAAACTTGGGGGCTCGGCATAAGTTGTTTGACTGGTTGAACTAATAGCTTTCAGCGAAAAATTAATAGCAGTTTTTTATTGGAAAATAAGAAAATACAAATAAAAGTCCACTTCGTGTAAAAAATTAAAAACCTGATAATTGCAAATCATCGAAAAACAAACAAGTCTGACTCGAGCCATAAATCTTTTGAAATTTCTTTAATTGTAATGATTATAAGAATCGCGTGACGAAAGCTTTTCCTGAATGTCCATCAAATTATCATTTGTTTAGTATAGTTTTCATTACTTAATTATATAAGCATTGTTAACAAATACTTTCTAATTTTTTATCGAGACATTTTCATAAATCATTATTCAGTCACGAACCCATTCAATTGCGGAATTAGATTCACATACTAAACACTTTTTTCTAACCGCTTAAGTCCATTAGTAGAAACTATATAGCGGAACATTCTTGATGTTACAGCCAAACAAGCGTTTTATTTTATTTCTTCCTCCTTGAATTTTATTACATAATCAATCTCTTTATAACTTAAATTCTTTTACTTATATGTAATTCGAATGATTGTTCATCGTCTTAGTAGATAATCAAAGCATCATGAATATCGATGAAAGTAAACAAGTTTCACATTATATTATTTTATTTTTATTTTAAAGAACTGAAAAACTGATTCATTTTATTGGATGAATGAAAATTTTATAACGTAGATCTTCTAGGAAACGTGATAAGATGGAAATTGTTGATTGCAAAATATATTTTGAAGAAAATATAAAGACTTTTGATACACCAAGGGAATTTATTGAATTCAATTCAATCGAGAAACTATGAAAACTGAATATTTTGAAAATTTTTTTTAAATTATACACAGATCAGCAATACATTACCAATGTCTTCCCAATAGGTGATATTGGTGATCGTGAGCGCTGTGACGCTGGTATCAGGCAGGCGGCTGATAGCGGTAAAGCGACGAAGGGAGTCCAAATGGGACATAATCCACCACGAGTACCACGGACCACCAGCTCCTTTATCCAAAGACGGCCGAGTGATCGACACAGCCGAAGTCGCGGAGGCTAAAGCCAACCATTTGGCAATCCACGCGGAAACGGCAGCAGAACTCGCGAGAAAAATGGCCGAGGCTAATGCTGAAGAAGCTAAGCTCAAAGCCGAAGAAGAGAGTGCAAAAGCCAGCCACGAAGCTGCACCCATCGTCGTAGCGGAACCCTTACAGATGACTCCAGAGCTTATGGCAATGCTAATGGCTGCCGCAGTGGAGGAGCAAAAACAGGGAGAAGAGGAAAATAAAGAGGAACCGGCACCGGTGGTGGAGGCTGTTGCCGAAGCACCAATAGAGGAAGCCGCTCCGGCACCAGTAGCTGAAGCGGCACCTGAACAGCCTGCGGCGGAAGCTCCGGCTGCTGCTGAAGCACCGGCTGCTGCTGCTGAAGCACCAGCTGCTGCTGAAGCACCCAAGCAAGAAGAAGTCAAAGTCGAGGCCGATATTAACAATGAAGTGGACGGTAGTCACCCACAATACGTTGTGATGAGGAGCTACGAAGGACCTCTGGCTCCACTCGATCACATTGGACGTGTTATCGAAACCCCTGAGGTGAGAACTTCTTTATAAGCACTCAAACGAAATTTGAAAAAAAAAATTATTTTTTTTGTAAAAGTGATGTTTTGAAAGAAAAGTAAAAATAGTAGTCACGACAGTAAAAGTGATGTTTTGAAAGAAAAGTAAAAATAGTAGTCACGACAGTAAAAGTATTTTTACTCAAATGTCGCGATCGCATTTTTAACGTGCATACGGCGAAATGATTATTGCGAAATATCAGACGTATCTAAGAGAAATCATTCAAGTGGGCGCTTTACATTCGGATGCAGTGCATAAAAAAAGTACGATTTCTAGAAATTGCTATATTGACTCAGTGCTATATCATTTTCTCAAAACTTGACGTATTCGCGTCCATCATTACATCGCGGAAAATCGTTCGCAGTCAAATGTTAAATTATGTAAGGTAAATAAACTAAACAAATTTTTCTTCTTATACTTTATGTAATATATTTTATAACTTGACGAGGTGAGACATTTTTCGTAAGCACATTATGACATACCGATTCTGACAATTTGTTTATTTCAGTTGCATAATAGTTATACTTTAAAAATTCTCTTCAAGTTTGTAGAAAAATAAAAAGCTGTAACTTATGTAATAAGAAAAAACTTGAATATCAATAACAACTTATTCAAATTCTGGTACATCGAGTGTAATCCGGTACTAAGTAGGTCGATAATTACTACGATTTAAGAGAAGGTGCGCAACGGTCGACCACAAGATACTGTTGAATCCCCTAAACTCTAAGTTTATATTTATATCTCACAACAAGGATTTGATAAAATATGTCGGATAAAATATGTTTCTTCAAATTGCCCTTTCAGGTGAAAAAGGCGCGGGAAGCTCATTATGCCGCGTACAGACAGGCGATTGAATTGGCTAATGCAAAAGAGGAACAATGGAAACAAGAAAATGCCGAGGAAAGTCAAGAAACCAAAACCAACAAACCGGTCTACTTGCCGCGTCCGCCAATAGTTCACTTGCTCTATCGGCACACACCAATCAGTTACAAAGGTCCGGAAGCACCCCTTGGAAAGAACGGTCGAGTTATCGACACTGCGGACGTTGAGCGAGCCAAGGAGGCACACAAGAAGGCTCTCGAGCATGCAGAGGCAATAGCCAAGCGTCATCCACCAAAGCCCGAGGACAATCTTATTTGAGGTGATTTCTTTTAGTATGTGATTTATTTTTTCGTTTACTGAGGTACTCGCATCCAACTATTCCTTCATCTTGTATATATCATATGTATTATACGTACTTTACTTGCAACGACGAAATACTGACCTGTTGATGAACAAACGGGGAAGGATCTCGAAACAGATTTACTATTTTTGTTTATTATTTTGATTATTGCTATTACAATTAGTTACTCCCGGCTCTAAGTAATACAAATTTATTCAACTTTTCTAGGCGAATTCGCCATTTTCGAAATTCATGTTGTAAATGTCAAGTACTGTTAAACTTCTTTGTTAGTCATGCAGTATAAACTTCGTCAAGAATGTAGTTACACAAATATATTAATCGCTATATACCATTTTCTATACGTTACGTGTACAAATAATACTATCTAGTAGAGGATTATGTAAAAAAAATTATAGGGTATATACTTGAAAAGTATCAAATTCATTATATATTATTCTATATTCATCACTGCATACGAGCAAGCTATAAAAAATGTGAAAAAAATAACATGAACACGTACAATCATATATCCAGAGTAAGACTAGGAAGAATGTCGGGGTTTATAATATCGTTTTTTTTTGTAATATATTATTCATTTTAGAATATGAAGAGCATTATGCGTTATTTTCACATCGTGTAATCGATGTTGAACTGGTCAGTCCGAAGTTTTCATTTTTTAAATGTTTTATCCATGTAAAAAATGTAGAAATGAAAAGCTTCTATTGATCAAAAAAGTTTATATTATTGTTTATATCTAATTGTTTTATTTACAGTTATGTATTGTTTATGTTATTTTGTACTAATATTTTATTTACAAGTGAACTGACTGTGAACATAGAGCGAATGATTTTGTTACTTTCAAATCCCGTTTTCACATTACTTGAAGTTTACTGATTATAGTTTAATAATTTATTTGTGAAATTGAAAAAAATTTATCTCGGTATATTTTTAATTATGATACTATTAAGCATACGTCTCATGAATGTTTGTGTATCAATATGTGAATTATAACTATCTCAAATATATAATATTTTATATAATACATCTTGAGTTTTCTTGTTATTCACTTTTCACTATTTTACCTTCAAATTAAATCGGCACAATCTATTTCATAAAAAAATGAAATATGATTATTGCTTTCGATTTCCTGGTGTCGACTGAATATTGTCATAGCTTACATTGTTATGAAGCAAATAGTACAGACCTATAACCATTTAATCTTTCCTTTTTCGCTTAATCATTGTAATGATTTATACTAGACGACTAACTGTATCAATCTTTGAAAAATATGAAAAAGAAGTTGGTCATTTTTATATTCGTAGAAACATTATAGACTAATGGAGACTTTTTGGTCATTTTGGGTAGAAATTGAAAAACTTTTCAATCTACATTTGTTTGGTATGCCACAAAATTTTTTTATATTATTATAATTTTCAAGTTTATTTAAATTGTAATAAGCATTAGCTCATAATACAAATTACAACATTAATAATAAAATAATTTACAAATCATAGCTTAATTCAGAGTCTACATGGAAAGATTCCGAAATATGTATCGTAATTTTGCTTATAACACCGCTGCACCTGTTTTTCAGCGTGGGATCGCTCTAATTATGCGTAATGAAAGAGTGTGGGGTTTCTTTATAATTTTCAATCACACGGTAAAGCTATTTTAATAATAAGAAATGCACCGCACAGGATTAAATGGAAATCCGTTATCGCACGCTCATAATCATGTAAGTGCTATTAGCATACATTCACACTCACGTGCAAACTTGAGCACGCGACTAACGACTGTCTGCACTCGCATGCGTTCGAAAGTAGCTTTATATGCACTAAACCCCTTCTTTCTTTGTAACTCCGTCTTGAGCTTTTTTTTTCATCGTTCGTTTCATCGCATTCCACGTCAAGCATGGTCTCTTTATATGTACTTATAAAAAATTTCAAGTTAGATATTGCAGTTTTTGGTACCGTTTGTAAACCATTTAATCAACTCATATAGAGTATGAATAATTAATTTTACAATAGAAAATCTGCATTTATTCATCGATTAACTGTTATTAAGTTATTATTAATCGATTAATTTTGATCTTCACAATTTATTATTCTAGCAAATTTTTTATCAAGCTTCTTTGATTGCATTAATTTATTATTTAAAAAAAAACAATTATAGTATAAACGATAAAATCCCATATACACTATATGTACACAAAGGATTTATGATAATAAATCCAAACAGTTTTGTCACGCTTTGTCTAAGGAATTGAAATAGCCCGAGTGGGATTGATTAAATATGCACAACATCTGGTCTTGAACTTCGAACCTTTTACTATTCGAATGCCTGAGAAATCCTTGGCTCTTATCCTTATCTACCGCTATTATCCTTAACCATTCCTTTATCGATAATTACGTTCGCCGGTTATCCGTTTTTTATATCATTGTCGGCATAAGTCTATCGGCGTCGTTAATCAATATCGCCTGCCTATGCAACATGTGCGTGGTACAATTACGCGTACGGATATCACTCTATGCTATCGTTTTGCGCTTTTTTTTCGCGCTACAATGTGTTTCGTTACGTGAAAGCGGGCATTTTTATTTTTATGTACTACGCGAGCAAAGAAATGTATTCGTAATGGGCAAAGAAAAAAATTTTTCTTTTCTCATGCTTGCGATGAATTATCCGCGGCAACTTTTGTTCGCAAAGGTTTTTAAAAATAGAAGTTATTGTGTTGTTTGATTGCATATAGCATATTGCCTGCTAATTGAAAGACCATACTATCGTTTGAAATTTTTACAATAAAAATGGAATTAGCTCTATTTTCTACATTAACCAGTTCGATAAAAATATTTATTTCAAACTTGTTTACTGATTTTTATATTTCAAATATTTTACTGAATTAAAAATATTATGTAAATATATAATAGAGGTGTGAGGTTTGAATAATGAGAAGTAATTCTGAGAAAATAATCACATTTTATTGTAAGGACGCTATATATAATATATAAAAATTATAAACTTTTATACATAATATAATAAAGTAATTTTTTCGCAGTCATACAAAGCTATCGACGCCAAAAACTGTGTCGATAAAGGAAGGCACTCCTCTCGCTTTTCATCGTCATAAGTTCTATTAGCCGCAGTTCACGTTATAGGAGAGAAAATAGTCGAAAGACAAGACAGTGTCAGTGCTGAAAAAAAGAGAGAGAGAAAAAAAGAGAGACGACGAAAGAGGAATTTTTTAATGACCCCTCGTACGGGGAAAAAAAAAGAAAAGAAATTGAAGGTTGCCGTTGAGAAATTGCAAGCCAGCAATCGAGCAACAAAGCAGATAAAAAAGAAAATACAGAAAGTGTCGCCACCAAAGGTGTTAAGAATGCATAATAGTAGTGTACGCGTTAGAATGAAGCGTGGTGGAGGCACGTGGGAGATCCATTGCAAAGCAAAAGAAAGAGAGAGAGAGAGATGCATATATATGTCGAGAAAGAGAGAGAGAGAAAATTATTGGGCGTCGCCCGATCGTCTGATTTTTCTTGTTGTCTCGAAACGCAACGCGAAATATCTCAACTCGAGATTTACGATTTGCCGCCCCGCGACTTTGTAATCCAGAAGGTGCCTGAAGTCAGATCTATGACCGTTGCAATTCTCTCTTTCTCTCTTTTTCTCTCTGTCG
Source organism: Galeopsomyia nigrocyanea (assembly GCA_035047105.1). Lineage (NCBI taxonomy): Eukaryota > Metazoa > Arthropoda > Insecta > Hymenoptera > Eulophidae > Galeopsomyia > Galeopsomyia nigrocyanea. The sequence goes on from JAWWMK010014185.1 coordinate 16,324, forward strand.
CTGTGGCATGCGCCTTGTGTGTTGCCTTTATGTCACACTCTTCGTATAGCGCGCTCGTACTTATGCACCGTTGTTCGTTTTGAGAATTGCGAAAGGCGACCTATAGGCAGTATAACTCTCTCTTTTTCTTTTGTGAATTCGCACGCGAGATAAGCCATTGAACGATCGATTAAGACTCTCGCGTATAAAGTGCAATTTACACGTGCCTCCGTTGAAACGAAAGAAAGTCTGTTTGTTTGTTTGTTTTATTTTGTTGCAAGATATATAGTTAATCCAAAATCATTTGCATGCGTAGAGGTAGATAGAGAGTAAAAATTATTGTGCGCTATATGGATGCATATTATGATGTTGGATTACGTAAGAGTGCTAATTGCAGTCGAGTGAAATTTATTACCGGCTGGAGGGCGAACTAAAGCTCTAAACGTCACACCGTTGCTTTTTCGGATCTTTCACATTCTACTTCCGGTTTCGAAGTGTCAATCTCGCGTCGTGAATATTTCTTATTTACTACATCGTTTGGAAATTTTTCCAATCGATTAGCCTTCCGTACGAAAATCGAAACTTTTGACGTCCATCTACGCGTCTACTTGCAGCGAAGAAGAAGTAGACAGAATATCAAAAAGTTTCAAAGATATTTCCGTACAGAATTAATATTCCATGTGTACCTTGACGACTTCGCTATACATTCCCTCAGGATTTTAAGAATCATCGAACCCATTGCTTGTCCACTATAAAAAAAAAGACCTTAAAGCGGAGAGGCGCGCTACTTGTGGTGAGTATTAGTGTTGGGTGTTTGGGACGGTGTAACTATTATCGATCGCTCGCTATTTAATAGTAGTCGTGGGCTGGGTTATAAGAGCCATCGTTGTATGGTCCTGGGCCACCTGGATAAGGGCCTGGTTGTGGGCCAGGTCCCGCGGCGGCGGCTTTCTGAGCTTCCGCGCTGTACAGCGAAAAGTGGATGGCCTTGGCTTGGGCGACCTCCGGCGTGTCGATTACGCGACCGTCAGGTCCCAAAGGAGCAGGTGGTCCACTGTAATGTCATTGTCATTTGCGTTAATTTTTTCTCTCTCCTGCTTTATGAATTTTTAATACACCAATAATCATACAGTTTTAGATGTTACATTGATAAATAAAAAAAAGAAATTTAATTTGCTGCTACTATATACGGACTTTTTATATAACTTTCTATATACAGCTCTATCACTTTTTTTAAGGAAATATGCTATCGTGATAATTTTCAAGCCTATTTCATAGAAAATTTACACAATAATAAAACTTTAGACTTTCTATAACCAAAAATGGGAAGCGCGTTACGTGCAATTTATTTCTAACAATCGAAGCAAAAAAAAACGCTTATAAGTATTCCGCAAGAAAGATACCTGTAGTGTGGAGCGTAGCCACCGCCAAGGTATGGTCCTGGGCCGTAAGCGGGTCCGTCGTAGGGACCACCAGGTCCTCCTTTAGGCGCACGTGCCGCAGCCTCGGCAAGAGCGGCGAAGTGAGCGGATTTGGCCTGGGCTACCTCGGGTGTGTCGACGACGCGGCCGTCAGGCCCAAGGGGTGCAGCGGGCGCGTGGTATCCGTAGGGTGCTGGACCGCCTGCCCATTGTGGCGCGCACAAGGCTGTCGACACCAGCGAAAGTAAAAGCTGGAATTGAAGGAAAGAGTGATTAATTGAAAAATTGTTAATAGAACTGTTAGTGTATTCTAACGTTGCGAATGATAATGTTGAAAGAAAGCTATTGATGTCAATTCTTAAAAAATTGGTGGCTGGATGTTGCGAAGCATATAATGACGTCACGCAATTGGTTGACGATTTTTTGTTTATAATTTTGATTGTAAATAGGTTGTATTTGGGTTATTATTTTCAAGCTTATACAAAAAATTGTATAGTTATGAATTCAAGCGATTGATTTTACATGTTAATTTTTTTTTAATTAAACGAACGGATCATCTTTATTCGAATTCACAATTAAAATTCGAAATTGAACTATTGATTGAAAAAAAACTATTATTATTCAACTCGTAGGTATTGACAAATCTTAATCATTTTTTTTTTACCCCTCAAACCTCAAGAAAGCAACTTCACCGCTACTTTCCGGCTCTCCAAAAAAAAACTCTAGTTGACCGCACACGTACGAAAAGTTTTTTTCGACGAACCGAGTGGTTTTCGGTTATTGCTATGATAGCTCGTCTCGAGAACCACTTGTTTCGTGAAAAAAAAGCTTTGCGTATTACCCATGACGAAATGTTCTATTTAACTGCTTTTTCATGGATAAACTTTTCTTCGTTTCGCTAATTAGCGAATTAGTCGCAATGTCAAATTACTATCAACGTGCTTTCTTGTAATTAGATAAATAGTTTGCTTGTTGATTGTAACGATCGCGGGAAGAACTACATATACGACTTAGATAACGCGTTATATCATGCCGTGAATTGTTCTTATAGTGAAACGTTATTGGCAACATAAAAGATTTAACAGATCATTGCAGATCTGTCTACTGTATACTTATTGCGTTACATAATTTTTTGAGAAACAAATAATTAGCGATAGATACACCGTTCAACAAAATGAGTTGTTTGATTAAAGTGCGATGTAAGATGAAAAATAAGACATTCTGCTCAATTATTGATTTGATTTATAAAATTATTTTATAATTATTTTTCATTTTACAAAAGAATCCATTGCATAATGAAAGTGCTCTAGTTGAATATACAAATTTACTAACAAATTTATGAGAAATGCCGCACGGTTTGATTACTTTTTTTCTAAAAATATCACCGTGAGTAAAAATAATGTGCCTTCGAAATAAAGATAGTTGAAATCAATTGAAAAACTATTAGATTGACTGATCGAATCATATCAAAAGTTTCCTGCTAAAAAAAATTATTCTATAAATCGGAAAAAAATTAATCACTCGCAATCAACGATAATTAAACGAAACAGTTTCGATAATTGCGTCAGTACGAAAAAAAAGAAAAGAAGCAAAGTACTCACAATAGCGATCATGTTGTGTGGGACCTCGCGCTGTCTCGCTGTACTCCTAGATCGGCGTTCCCGGTTGCACATGCTGGCTGGCAGTCGGGATCCGCCGATTTATAGCGCGAGTTCGGGGGGACACAGCCGCCGCCCCACCCTTGCGCCCGTCGTCCTGACCTGCAGCTTGAGACCCAAGCTTGTAACACACCCATGCGGAATAATGGCGAGCACGTGTATATGTGTGTTTGTGTATGTGTCTATGTCGCTGCCCCCTTTGCAATCTCCACCTCTGTCCTGTATGCATATCTCTTTTACTCTCTCTCTCTCTCTCACTTATACCTTGCGCAAATTTTGCTCGCAAGCCCATTGTTTCAGTTCGCTATTAACATTGACATTTAGCTAGTTGCCACCCGATGAGTCGGGTGTTTCGCATTTATCTCCGGCACCGAGGAATTCATTTCGGATGCTGCCGTTGCTGCTGTTGCTTGCTGCCGACTACGCATCGAGGGCGGTGAGTAGCTACTTTGATTTATGCTAATTCGAGCTAACTCATCGTGCTTTCGTGATTATGTCATTCGTATTGAAATCGTCATCTGCCTGTTCCGAATGTCGCACAATGCTATCAAAATCTGAAAATTTGTGAATCGCCACGATTATCTTACAAAGCCTTCGATTCTTGCATCATCCATTCGATAAGCGACTGGTATGATCTTATTCATATCGAAATCATCATTGGCGTGGTTTAAATATCGCGAAATGTTCAGCACTATCAAAATGTGAAAATTTGTAAATCGCAACGGTTGTCTTTTGTAGTCTTCGGTTTCTTGCGTCATCCATTTAGCAAAGTGACCGACAGAATTATTATGCGGTTATACACTCTGCGTTATTTGTCAATTGTCATTCGTCAGTAACTATTTATTGATAAATTTTGAAAGTTTGAATGCATTTTGACATTTTAAGCTTGAGCAGACTGCGTCTACGTTAAGTCCAATCTTATTGCATCATTTTCTGTGGTAGTAGCGCGCACTGAAGTTTCCTTTCAAAGCGCTGTAACGAATTGAAAAACTACCCGGATGGATGAGAAAAAAAAATTAGTTATGATTTTGCATATAGGTAGATTTGAAACTAATTTCTAAAACAAAATTATTTTGTTCATTTGATATTCGGTTGTTTACAATAATTCGAATACTAAAAATCATTTATCAAATTCAAATGCCGCAAAAATTATTCAGGAATGATAATTGCTATCAAATCGCATGAATTCATAACAAAAAATAGTATGGAATAATAATTATAGAGCCGGTGCATGTACCTATATGAGGAAATAATTCGATAAGGATAAGAAAATTCGTCTAAACTACTTTCATTCATCAATTTTATTGATAGAATGTTCGTAACAGGTTTGAGTTTGATGTAGAAATTAATATTTTGTCAACATGAACGTAGAACAAATAAGTAAACAAGAGTAGTATTTTATATAAGTATACATAATTGTCTGTAATCACCCTCATTATACTGTGAAACTTGTATTATTAAATTCTACTCGCGTATTTCTTTTTATCTAATATGTATCGTACTTCAAAAACACAAGCAAGAATCTCTTTAATATTTTGATTGATTGATTTACTTTATATTCGATTCTCACTATTTCTTATCGTCTAGATATTATGTAATTTTATGGTGGTATGTAGGACTTTAACCGCCATGTTTAAGAAAATAGCAATTGTTCTCAAATAATACGCCAATTTAACAAAAATGCAAGACTATAATTTTATAGCAATGATTTATTCTTTTAGCGCCTACGGCTTGGCATAATACTGTCTATCAAGTTATACGACCAAAAGGAACATTTTAATTGGTTATGACTCTGAGGAAATCATTGTTTTAAAAATCTTTTGTATCAAGGAAAACAGTCGATTCAATAACGCAATTAAAAAATATTTGGATTTTGAATTTTGTTTTACGAACATGTTAAAGTGAATCTTATTGAAATATTTTAAAAGTATCTATCTTTAGATTCACACAATTTCTGCACAAAATTTCAATTAAGAACGGATATGTACATTACTGTTTGATTAAACATTCTTTGCTCAGTACTTATTGGTTTTCAATCGAAAAAAATTATTTAGTGAGTAAAACTCTTCGCGGTGTCATTGGCAATGTATAACTTTTCAAGGAATTTCATTTTATATAAGTTACAAGGTACAATCACAATTCAATAATTTTACATTTTCGATTATCCAAACGTTTGGCTTGTCACTAGATACCCATGCTAAAAAATTATAACGGCCAATACGTGTCCTGACGCAGTAAGTCTATGGATATATCTTCTGCATGGTGCATGCATATCGTGATCAAATTCATTTATTTTTACTGATAAAAATTTCAATCAATATGATTTTCTCCGAGATTCAATAAGAAAATAGAAAAACCAAACAATCTTTTTCTAGGAAGCAATACGTGAATTTGTATTTTGAACCGGTACAAAGAATGAATATTTGCAGCCAATATATTGTATTTCGATAGAAATGTTAGCAATAATTTTAAAATAAAAAGATATTTCAAATATTCTGCAAAAAATTAATAATAGTATAAATATTCTCCCTACTATAAAATAGTAAATCCAATAA
>JAWWMK010014196.1:0-21931 GCA_035047105.1 Galeopsomyia nigrocyanea
AAGACGAAAAAAGTCCGGAAGCTCTAGCGTTACAATTTATTTTTGCCATTTTAGGCTTCAAGAATCGGCATTTTTTTAATAGATTTCGTCATATATATATAGAAAAGCTTGATAATCAATTGAATCGATCGCGGCGGCAAGAGCTCGACGAGAAGTTTTACTGCGCGCAAGTGCATCAGACGAATTCAACTCGGATGTTTGTTTGCCGAGAAGTTGACCTCTCTGCTGCCGCTGCTACTGGTAGTAGTGGTGGCGACCCGTCACCGAGAGAGATATATGGTACGGCTATTTGCCAAAATCCTCTTAAGAGACGAGGCAAGAAACGAATCGTTCTACTCTAGTTCGGTAGGAGTCCCTTTTCCCTATATCCACTCATTATGCTTTCATCGTCCTTTGAGTGCTAAATGCCTTGGTTTGCTTTGCCTCCTCGGCTGCTTCGTTTTCGAAAGCTGGATAAATCACGTTTAATGAGTCTTCCAAGATTCACCGACTTAAACTTTGTTTTGATACTTTCGCAAGTCTACGTGTCTCTATAATTCTCACTTTTTTTACTCCGGCGAACAAATCCGTTTTCGGATACTAAATGTTCGCCCGCTGAACACAGACACGCGCACACACATACACAAGAGAAATTGGCGAGTTGTTGATTAGTTGCGTCCTACATTCAATTCTCGTCGTTCTCGATCGTGACTAACGTTATACACTTACCGTACTTGATGATTCGCTCGTACTTTAATTAAAAAAATTTAATGAGAAACGCATTGGGAGGTTGTCAGAGAAATATATAATAACTGCGGGATACGTTTATTTTTTAGCTTTGATAAAACGCGAGAAGTAGTATTTGCTAGGAAATAAATTTTTCCTGCATTGTTTCTAGCTACCGCTAATTACACGATTATATCATCCAAGTTTTTTACCATCAAGTATTCTTTCTCTTCAATCTATAGATGAAATTTTTTATAGTTTCAATATAAACGTTGTTTAATGTCGAATAACTAGTTACATTTATGTTGGGTGCATTATCAATAAATTTTCGACGAAAGTACAGCGAAAAATAGTAAATAAAGTGTCATCTAACAAAAAATTTCGTCTCCCGCCGAAGACAAGATAAAACTGATAAGCCCCGAAACTTTGATGGCAAATAGCATGCCCACTAAAACTCTTGGCGTAACTCAAACTCGACTCGAGGAGCAGAAAATTTTTGCTGGCCAACGACGACGACGCACGTATATGTATAACCCATGAAGAAAAATCACGTAGTGAGGGGGTCCAGTCGGCTCGGTCGTGCAATAAAAACCGGGAATAATAAAAAAGACAAAGAAGGAAAAGTAAAATGAAATCCTCGCGCATCTGGCGTCTGGAGATTTAGAGCTTTTGCATGCTTGCGGCGCTCGTATATTCACGTATACATATAAAAAGTTTGATCATTCATTGTGTATGTATGTTCGCAGGACGAGGCGTGCATCAGAGAACGAGACGGTCAGGATGGTGTATGCGAGTCGCCAGCTTGCCGTGAAGCCGGTCGCCGTATGCTCGCCTCGATGCAGCGGGGCGTCGATCCCTGCAAGGACTTTTATCAGTTCGCCTGCGGCGGCTTCCGTAACCGGCTGCCCTATCAGCCGGCCTCGAGCTTCGCCTCGCTTCAGGAGCAAGTCGACGATCAGATACAACGTGAGTGTGCTAAAGCATATATATACACGTATGTATTAGTCAAACCAAGCGAAATTTCGTATTCCACTTTGACACCACGAAGATAGCAGCGACGTCGACATGTTTTCCTATTTTTTTTTTCGTTGTCGCGTTCCAATTTTGGCACGTGTGCGGATGCGGTATGAGCTTTTAATTCGGTTTGCCCGAATGCGAAACGTCGCTTAATATTTCACGAGCCTCTTAATGCCACTTGAAATTCGTGGTAATACAGCTACGGTTAACTATTCATTTATCATACATTTTCAATGACAGCTTTGGGTTTTCGGTAAGCTTCTCTCGCACACTCCATGAAACTTTCCTCACTCAACTTTTCAGCTTTCTCTCTTTCTCTGATCCTCATTAACGTAATTTTATCTGGCTAGCTAATAACTGCAGCTTCGGAACTGCTATGCTCACAGTAGCCTTTTGAAATATTGCTTTCAAAATTAAACTCGCTGAGATTGTCAATAAAGACTAATGGAAAATCGCGATTGTCTGACTAAATCTACGTTTTACTACTTATGAGTTTTGAGATCGCAAAGTTTCAAGCTAATTAAAAGAAAAATCATGAAAAATACGGTAAACCCCTCCAAAAAAAAAAACAAACAAATAATTCGAAATGCTTAATCATCAAACTTTTTCTATCAGATCGTTTCGTAAATAAAAAGTTTTCCCCGAGGCAGCTAGTGGCGAGTTAACACTGGGAAACTCTAAAATTCGCGCTCACCTTCTTTCTCTCACTTCCATCTGATAGCTCATTATCTGATTCATTAGCTTTGTGTGTCCTCGCCAAGCAATGCCACGATGATCTACGGCTCTCGCAGTTAAAGCAAACTTTTATGATGGTACTTACCTTGTTAGGCAAGAAATAGAAAAAAAATATATGTATATATAAGTGTGTTTCACTGATAAGCTATCGTATATTCCTTTTTTTTCGCCAATACATTATCGGTGCGCGCTGCCACTTACGCAAAAAAAAAAAAAAAAACGAGACGAGAATATCAAAGTAAAAAAGAAAAAAAAAATTATAATTCGAGCCGCCTGCGCATTTTCCACAGCGTCATAAATTGCGCGTCGCAGCGATAAAAAGATAAATGAGGATAGATAGCGCGCGCGCGTATAACGAACGATACTCTTTAACGAGATTCAAATGTAAATTGTCCGAATTATACTTTAACTCTCGACTATATCGGAAAATCGCATAAATGGCGTAGCAGGCACGATAATAATATCTATACAACACCGTCGGGAAAACACAAGAAAGGCTCACGCGCGCGTGTGGCCATCATTGAATGTAGGTTAATGCACTTTTGTCATACGCATATCAGAAAAAAAAAGGGTCGGTAAGGGAACGTATAAACAGCGGAGACGAGCGCGCGACGTGAGTGTATAATATACGAGCGTCAAGCTGCGAGAAGGAAGTCGCGTTTCAGAAGCGCATCGTGCTTTAAAATCATTTTTCTCTTTATCTCTCTCGGTGCGCGCCTGCGGCGATACGAGCGTAACGCGCGTCATTGCGGTGTTTCTATTTTATGCAAAACGTGCGTGTTAATGCATACGTATGCGTTTGTATTAATACGGTGTATATCGGATGTATACGTGTCACTTATGTCCGTCAAACGCGTCGCGTTTTCGAAGCGAATATACATTTAGTGGCAAAACTTGTGGGGGGCAAGTGGCGATTTTCTCTTTCTTTACGCTTTGATGCCAATTTAACGTTTTACGAGTTTCGCTGTAGTTTTGTCGATTAATTTTATATAGCCTCTCGCGTTTTGCGAAATTTTCGACTTTATGAATGCTGGGGCACGGAAATGACGTTAACGCAAACGAGCGAACGAGAGAGAAAGAACTGACGTAAAAAAACAAAGTATATCGTTAAATTAAAAGTGCCCATATCGATTGTGCGAAGACTCTGTTTTTCGTTATTGAGCCTATTTTTTTTTTGTGAGAGGTTTAGTATTTAATGCACTCTCTCTCTCGCTGTTGCGGCTATAACGATAAAGAAAACTTTATTTCGATATCAATTTGTTTCGCAACTGAATAAAGTTTTGTTCTGGGTAAAAGAGTACTTTTGAAAATCGTGTCTCTTGCAACTGATGATAACAGTTGTTGTACAATGATTAAGTAGTAAATTTTGAAAACTAATTTTAATTGAGTGATTACTTTCACGCGACATGATTATCATCGTACACTGGCGGTCACGACGCGATGTCGACGATTAATTGATATAAATTTTCAAAGTTCATGAATTGATCGATTCGCAGTTGAAAAATCCATTAATTAATTACAACTCGATCAATTAAGCCAATCGTAAGCTAATCTATCGTGATCGATAATTAGAATCGTCGAGTGAAGTGCTAAGTGCTAATAATCTTTAATCAGTTGGATTGTTTGGTGTGTTATCAGTTATTCATTAAATGAACTTACAATTATTTTGCAGAATAGAGATTGAAAAAATGAATTTTCGAGAATTTTTTCGAAAAAGCGCATAAAGTATAAGATAGTATCAAGGGAAGAAATTAAAAATGAAAAAGATAAGGCAGATAAATAGAGCGCGAAAAGTAAGAAAGATATAAAAAGGAGAAGATAAAGAATGCCTCAGTAGACGATAGTATACGACATAGAATGAGAGAAATTTTGACGAATGTCCGACCGTTAAGTCGCGATTCCTCTTGCTTTACACGAGTTGAATTTTACGTATTTTTGTCTCATTCGCTTTCAAAGTTTTACGACCGAGCGACCCGCCTGGTGGAACTATACCGAGTGAGGGCAAAAGAGAATTCAGGACAACCCGATATTTTTTTTTGCTCCTTTCTAATTGAACTGTTGAAAGTTGCAAACAAACTTATTTCAATCACCAAGATATAACGATAATATATGGAGTTCACACGTCTTTTCAATGATTTACGCTGAAAGCGTCGCGTACAATGAATTTGGTCCTCGGTGATTTATTCGAACCGTTATAAATTGACAAACAAATTTTCCACGGGAACTGCTGTTTTAACTTGGATTTTCAGATAAATCATTCGAACTCTATGTGTATTGGTATATTTTGCGAAACAACTGGTTTAACGTGAATGATAAAAATAAATAAATAAATAAGTTTCTAAATTGCTAGCGATTGTGTATAAATTTTCGAACTATAATTGCTCGATAAACTATTAATTTCGAATGAAAACAATCTTATTGCAGGGTAGAAAGGGGTCGTAAACACAACACGATACAACATAGAGGTTGAACGCCGTGAAATTGAAAAGTAGCCGATTTCCAATTAGTTCAAACTCCATTAAGTTTTCTCAACGGGACGTGAGCATAACTCACGCGGTGCCCGAGGGGTAGGGAATTTCCGGGACGTAATCTCAACGAATTGCGGTGCGGCCTCAATACGTATCGCTCGTATATATATATATGTGTGTGTGTGTGTGTGTGTGTGTGTGTGTGTATGTGTGGCCCACCGATCGCGATGCAATGAGATAACCGCGTTCTCTGCTTTCGGGCACTGACAAATTAGGCGGATCTCCACTGAACGACTCAATGACGCCCTTCGGCCGTAAGCACTTTTTGCGCGATTTTCGACACTTTATTACTTGGGCTTCAGTTAAATCTTTTTAGTGTTTGTTCAAGTTGCTTTGAAAAACTTTTGATTTTTTAAAAATGACTGATGAATTAGATTTAACTGATCACATCGCCGGTAACTAGAAAGAATTCAATTGCCAATTATGCAAGGAAATTCTGCATCTAATGAACGTGATTGTTTTGAATATTATCGTATCACAATCCGTAGACGGTAATTTAACAATGATTAATGCGGCTAATAAAATTTCTACTTCAATTGAGTGATAGGAAGTTACTCAAAAAAAGTTGTCCCCCCCAAAAAAGTACTCAGTTATTCAGACTTTGTAGCCGAAAATTACTGAAATTATGTAATGACTATTACTCAAAAGAAGAAATCGATTGCCTAATTTAAGTAATGTTTATTCCGAATGAGTAAGACTACACTCAATTAAGTGAAAGTACACAAAAAAGTGAGTAGTAAAATAAGTCACGTCCCAAAAAAAGTAAAAATTTTTACTGTGAGATGACTGATAAAATCTTAAAATAAAAAATTTTCATTCTTAAAGTGTAACGCAACAAGAATAATAAGCACTAATGATTAAAATGTATACTCGTTTATTCTCAAATAAAGAACATTGAAGTTTAAAAATGCAACAGAAAAGATACAGCGTATTGGGTTTCAAAAAAAACAACTCGCTCGGATCTAAAAAAAAAGCTATTACAAAAAAAAATTTAATCAATAAAATTTGCAAGAGCAACTTAATAATCAAACATTATTACAACGTACCAGCTAATAAATTAGAAATTCCTGTATTAGGACCCCAACGAAGGTGCGAACTGTGGTGTTTCATATACCTATATAAATATATTCGTCGTTGCCTCTACATGTGAAGTTCTTCGATTATCGATACAAACGACAAATGCAGATAAGCTCTGGAAAGGCAGCGCAGTGGAAACGCGCAAAGCTCGCACCCTCCCCCCTTCAGCCGTTATCAAAACATTGCAAATTAACTCGAGCGTGAAATTCAGTGGTTAATAATACGGGCTTCGTCGCATAGGGAGAGAAAGAGAGAGAGAGAGGACGCAGCAAAATATACCGTTGAATGTATCACTTGCAGAATTTTTGGTATGCAGATGCGCGGTTAATTAATCTTTTCGCTGGAATAGCTACGGAGAGCGCGCGAGCGTCTCTCTCTCTCTCGCCTTTTAATTAAAGTAAATTGAAAATTAGTTTTCACACTCCAACCTTTATCAATTAAATTCACGGGAATAATTTTTTCTTTTCATTTTTCTTTTCTTTATAATTGCAAATGAGGGGAGACACCGAGAGTTCGATAAGCTAAAAGTTTCTTTTTCCCTCGCGATTGGAACCAGATTAATTGGTCTCGAGAGATTATCCGAGATAGAGAGAAAAAAAAAATGAGCAGATGTGTAGATAGCAATCGGCAAATGTCGCTGTATATCGCACTTCTATAATCCAGAATCAATCGTCGAATCGTGAAAGTTGGAAAAATCAATCGGTATGAAAAAAAAAATCCCCCTCCTCCCATCGATTTATCATTAGCTGAAATGACGAGTGGAACGTGTGTGTATGTGTGCGCGAATGAGGGACAATTCCCACGAGAGTATAGATATAAAGGTGAAATCAAGCGAAAAAAGCACCGAAGCACTTTTGCACGTTTTCAACTGCGTTTCAGCCAAGTTGATTGGCGGCGGGCGAGTTCTGTACAACCACAGCCGACGCTGCGCCGGGGCCCATCCCTCTTACCTTATCACGGGCAATTTCTCTATCTCCACAGTGCCGCTGCCGCGCGCTTAGCTTGGCTCGCGCGAGAAAAGAAGTAAATCGTGACGTCAGCCTGCTTTTCCATATTTCTTGCTCTCTCTCTCTCTCTCTCTCTAGAGTTCTCGCTGACACACATACATACACCGCAGCCAACGCGCCGTGCTCTCTGCGGGATTTTCATTCGGAAACGCGAGCAGCCGTGGCGGCGAAGATTCATTTCGGGACACTTTTCGTTTTTTTTTTGCTCGTGCGGAGCCACATCAGTTTTTTGCTCCTTGTCACTTAGCGCGACGCGACCACCACCACCGACCGAGTAAACAAACTGCATCGTTACGCGGAGGATTCACTGGATTGCAGTCAGGATGAAATTTATGGACATTTTGTTTTTTTAGGGTAAATGTTCGCTAAGCTCTGATTACTGATTTTTGCAGCAGAGATACTCTTGTTATTATTGCTGAACGACGATAACAAACTCTGTGAAGAGATAAATATTGATAATGTGGAAACGTGTTCGTGCAGTCATGAAGTGATTACCGACAGTTCGAATTTAATTGTAGCTTCGAACTAAATCTAGGCTATTATACAGTTTATCTGTTTCGGGCATGCAGATAACAAAGTGATGTATAATGACTCACTTTAATCCGAATAAATACTCTATCGTGTTGTTTAGCTGCACGGAATTTCGAAATTGTGTCGAATGTTTTAAATTAATCATGTATTTTAAACACTTTTACGGTAATATTCGATATGGATTTTTATAAATATCAGTGTTCGTTTACAAAATAACTTCATTTCCATTTGATCTTCACTGGATTCTTCAATAAAAAAAACTCGATATGCAAATGATCGAATTCTGTAAATCCCGGCTTCATAGAATAGATGTGCATTCATTTTTAAGAAACTTTAAGCGAAGTAGCGAGGTAGACGGTGACGTAGAACAAAGCGGGCAACGCGTCAGAGCTAAACTCGCATCAATCTCATCTCGCTGTTATTCTAAAATCTTGTTCAATCTTCCCATGACATCGTGACGTTAGGTGTTTGCGCAACTGGAATTTGATCGCTTGCAGAAAAAATAGTGGTGGCGATATTTTAAAATGAATTATTTTTATAAGAAATCAATGAAGATATTGAGCTTTTTGTATGATTGGATTAACTATTGCTGTATAGTCGAGGTTGAATTGAAAGCGATAGAACGAAAAATCAGAATATTGAATTCCAGAGTTTACGGCGTCTGTACCTTCAATCCCGGATCGTATAAAATACTGCTACTAAAATTTTTAGAAATAAGAAAATATTCAATTTTACTGTGCGAAATTGATTTTTGTAAAATTAAATTGTTTATAAATTTTTGTTCATAACACCTCGCTATATTCTACGCATTTTTGTTGTAAAATATTGTAAGACTAAAAAATACTATTTGTTCTAAAAATTTCTTCGTCCGGAAGGTCCTCTCGTATCGCGATTCCATTTCTTTTTATGTATCAAAATCTCTTTTTACGAGTTCGGAAAAACGAATTCCTATTGCAAAGTGTACTTTAATAAGAACGAATACGTGAGAAAAACTAGATAATGAGAAAATATTGATAAGGCACAACTATGTTTTACACTTCCTAGTAGAAAAGTATTGTTACGAGAAATCATTTTTAGCTGGAACTGAAATGACAGATTTACTGAAGCATACTCAGCTAGAATATTTTTCAAAAAGCTTTTAAAATTATTGGAAAACTGAAATAATGAAGAGTGATGACCTTTTTATGTCGTGGAAGTTTGTGCTTTACGTAAAAAATTTAAATATTTTCTTGGTTGTTTTACACTAAAAATAATGTAGGTATATTTGATTCACCTTTCAAATACAGTTCATAACTCAAATTACTTAGTAATAATGCCACGATCCCCTCTACTTGAGTTTTTCGAAGAATAAACATTTTCAATTACTACTATCTCGACAACCCAGTTGTTTTATGGAGCAAAATTTTAAATATTAATCGAATATGCAACGCAGAAGGTCGTTAAAAATCGAATGTGTGCTCTCATGCAAATGGAACGAGAGGTTTTTCTTTTTTTATTTCATTTTCGCGTATGCGTTGCTCACACGAGTGAACATACTGAGCTGAAAAAAAAAACCGGAAAAACCGCCAACATCGCGAGCAACATTCGTACGTAGAAGTTTAAAAGCTTTTTTTCTCCTATTTTATCCTTGCAATTGATTTGTGACAAAAAAAATTTTTTTACATTATTCATAAGCAATCAAAAAGCACTCTTCGAAAATCAGACTAGTATGCTCGGACTAAAAACGCTGAATCGCATTATTCCACGGCTGAAAATTGCACTTTCCATCCATTTTCATATCAAGATCACGTTTCAATGTTTTCACAGCAGAGAAGTCGAGTTCGCGTTACGAAGTTATCAATCGAGTTCTGACAGCATTTATTCAGCGCTCGAAATGAGAACGAAATAAAAAATATATTTTTAATTGCGAATTCAATAAAAAAAGCCGTATACCCGCATTGTCCTCAGCGAGTATTATTAAAAGCAACAAAAAAAAAAATTCAACGCAATTCGCCGAGAACGCCCCGCGGTGTCCGAATAAATGGAATTCAGCCGCATCGCGCAAAATCCGCGTAAAAAAGACGCAGCGCTGCGAGGACACTCGTTGCGTATAATAAACCGTCCACGTTGTTCGTTCATTATTCAGCGGCGAAAAAAAAAGAGAGAAAGCGAGATCGCGCACATTAGAATGCCAAGCCAGTAAAAATTCTGCCTTAAAAAGACATTATAAGAGACGCAGATGTGCATATAGCGTCGACGGGGATATTTTATTTATAGAGCGCGTATATGCGTCGTTTACGCGCGTTGCGGCGAACGAGGCCGATCGTCGTTTCACGGCACGTCCATGAATGGATAAGCGGACGCGGAAACCCGATTGTCCTGCGCGACACGCGTCGAGAGGAAAACCACGCCAGTCTCTTTCTTCGTTTGCGTCGCCTCATTTTTTTTTTCCTCTTTCTTTCTCTCTCTCTGCCAACAAGATTGTCTTGCATGGGAAGAAAAGATGTTACTGAGCAAGCTGAGAGAAGAGGAGGAGGCAGCATTGCCGGAAATGAAAAGTAAATTTTTACCGCTTGCGACTGTTTACTCGAAAAAGTTGCTTTTGTTGCTGCTGCCGCACGCGCAGCTATGTATACAACGGGAAATAGAGTTGTGTTTACACGGGCGAACAAGTAGGTATTTCCGAGTTTTTTGTTTGTTTGTGTTGTTTTGCATAATGGATGCAATTTCGACTCGATAAAAAACTCTTTTTTACGCGATCGAAACTTTCTTTTTCGTCGTTTCGCTTACGACTGGCTACTACTACTCGCGACTGAAAATACAACTACTAACTCGATGTCCATTAGGAAATTTTTTGCTTTATTCAGTGATCGAATGCATAAAATACCGCGACAAAAAGTCAGTGGGCGCGGGGTAAAGCAAGCCAACAGTGTAAATCCCTTTTGAAAGCTGCTGCCGATATGCATCGGGAAATACCATCAACTACAAAATGGAATTAGCCGGGAGATCAACCCTCCACCCCCGTCAAATGCTACATGCAATTCCGTCAAAAGCAACGTTCTCTCTCTCTCTCTCTCATGACTAGCATTTTTGCCTTATCAATCTTGCAAACGAACCGTCGAAAAAGAGAAATGAAGAACCGTGACATCGGCTGCAGGAGGGAAAATTGACAAGTGCAAAATTGGCCAAAGGTATACATATACGAAGAGAGTTGATGGCTTAAAAACAATTCACGCGGATCGATAGTATCAACGCGAGGAGCTAGTAGACAGTGAACTATCGATTCGTACTCTACCTCGTTAGAATGCATGATGGGCTTTCTCTCTCTCTCTCTCTCTCTTTTCAAGCGCCACGTGTCACCGATCCGGAGTTTCCCTTTTTTTTTTGGCGCAATAAAGCGAAACGATTCGGATGCTAGTTTTTTACGGCGCGACTCGCGCTTTGAGTTGCCGGTATGAAATATGTATTCGATGCTATGCTACACGCGGCAGCGGCATTGTCGGCCAATACCGGATGGCGCCTCGCATTGCACCAAGGTCACTTCCGCATAATCTTAGGCAAGCTCTCGAGTCTGCGCTATCATGCTCCTCTCTCTCTCTCTCTCTGTGTCTGTCTGCTTTTGTGTGTTTCAGCAGATGTGAATTCGAAAATAGTTTGTTATTGCACCATTCTGGCATTTAACGAGACTATAAGCTTCTTTCTCGAGCAAACCACCGTATTCACACTTTGTTTTAACGGATCGATATTTTGAAAATATGAAAAAATAAATTTATAAAAAATTTAGCCTTGAATATCAAATGCGAGGCAAAGTAGTTACATTAACGTTTTGCATCATTTTTTTTCTCTAAGCGATTAAAAAAGCGTATGTGTGCTTCTTTTGAATTTTTTTTTTCAGGGATGCTGATGAATGAGACAGGAAAGATGGCCGGTGCATTCACGAAGCTCGGCCAATTTTATAACAGCTGCCTTGAATTTGAAGCGAAACCTGTGGACTTTGCACCGGGTAAGTGGATTACTTTTCATAATATTGACTTCTCCCCTGCATTTCATTTCAATGTGCATATACGTACTCAACTTTGATGCCATCATTGTACAAGGACATTATTGTATTGTATTGTATTCAATTGTGTGTCGGATAATGGTAACAATATTTTCGTATAATAATTTCGATCAGTTGTAAATTCGAAATGGCAGTTACTGTCATTTCGAGTTTCATATTTATACAGATGACTTCTGAAATAGCAACGTTGAAGTTTGCAAAAATAGAAATATAAACGTTATTTATGTCTGACCATTTATTGACACGTACTACTCGTTGAAACATTTCCTTTTCCCACGCGCGTTACCTATCTCCCACTCAGTTAGAGTCTCCTTTTTTATGGAGGTCTGTGCAAGTTGGCAAAACAGTTTCAACGAGCCCGGAAATAAAACGCAGAAAAAGTATTAACTTCACATATCTCGCATATATAATAAGCGGTTTAATCTAAAAAGTCGAAATAAAACTTTACGAGCGCCAACGCTACGTCTCTTTTAAAAGCAGACATTTAAAAAAGAAATTATACGAGCACACTACAGCGTATACTAGATAGAAGGGTTTAGTAGAGAGAAAGTTCAATGGTAAAAAAAAAAAAAAGAAAGAAGGCATCCGCGCAACGTTAACCTCGACATTATTTCCCTTGTCGGCGTTGCCACGCTCTCGCGCGACAACGCTTCTTCCGTGCTAACTAGGCTGTTTTTAGCGAGCATCGCATAACTGCTTCGTTGCCCGATATGTATGAGGCTTGTATGCTGCTGCTGCTATGCTCCGCAGATTCCTAACTTGGCAAATATTTGCGCTCCTTATGGCCTACCTTGGTCGCGTCTCCACGCATAATTCATACAAATGCACCAACGCTGTAACTATTATTCTGCGTTTATCTCGCCGGCATATTTCCCTTCACCGCTGATCTTATCTATGCTAAGATTTATCGTTTGTGTGTCTTGTTATTACGTGTAAGAGTTTCTCGTCTAATAGAATACTTATTCATGAATGCTCGTTCGCAAATTTTTTTTTTGTTGACTGCTGGGCATTGTAAGAGCAACTGTAAATAGAAAACTATTTTTTCTATTCAGAAAAATTTCTGCTTTTTTAAGTAACAAATCAAAGACAATTTTCTTTGTATGCAATTTCAATTACCGTCGGTTATCAAATTAACAATCAAAGGTATTATCAGATGTGATATAATGCATCAAAGGTGATTAACGTACAAATGATTGTCGAGAGCGATTGTTCGAATTAAGCTCGCGAAACAACAAATCTATTAATATGCAAACATCGTTGCGGGTAACCTCCAGTCGATGCTTATTGTCGGAAAGCGATGCATACACCGCCAAATGCCTGTAATACACAGTGATTTCGTTGCATTAGCATCCAAGTGCGAGTACAATTTACTGCGCTTTAAAGCCCACCTAACACTTATTGAATATTCAGTGTATACTCGGTTGATAGCCATACTTTTCAATTCTGGGTTAATAACGTTAAGTAACAAAAATCAAAAATTATAAACCAGATAACTTGCCAAAATAATCTTTCTCAATTTCCAAAAAAAAAAAAAAAAAACTTTTTTTATGCGATTTTGAAAATAACGTCAGGTATCAAAATTCAAACTTATGCTTTCCGACGACAATAAATTTTGGCAACAAAAAAAAAACAATCATTCGCTCGAATTTTTGCACAGTTTGCACAGTGGATACGACCATTACAGTTGACATTATTACTCAGTTATTTTTTTTTTTTTTTTTTTTGGCTTGTCGTCGAGGATGTTTTCTCTCCCTTTTACTCCATTCATTCTCGCTATAGATGTAACCGGAAGTTTCTAGACCATTAGAAATTCACTCAGTCGTAACATCCAAAAAGCTTGCCTCGCTTCATCAGTGCCAGGTCGTCGCGGAAGCGTCCGTGACATGCCAAGCCTCGAAAGAGAGACAGGAAGACACTGCTGACATTCTGGCGTCGTCGAGACGACAAACAATTAGTTGGTGTTGTTCAGAGCGAGTCCAGAGACGACGACGACTTTGCCATTAAGCCTCGATTCATCGACGACGACGACGACGCGTTTTGTTATTCAATCGTAGGCGAAGCGACAGCGGCGCTGGCGCCAGCGGGACTCTTCTCTAATTAACAGGCAGAACGAGGATTGCGGGCTAATGACGCCTCCGGAATTATTCATCGCGAGCAAGAGAGAAAGCGGAGGGAGATGATCGTTGCAGGCCGCAAAGCCGACCGACATCATGAAATTAGCGCAACTGGCAAAGCGTTCGATCGACGATTGGCCAAATCTGCCGGAAAATCATGGCCTGCGGTTTGTAGCTGCTACTGTTGTTGCCCGTACGGCATAGAAATTAGTTGGTTCTACGCAAATGCACTCCAACTTCGATAACTGATAGACTTGCAAGCGCCGCCACTGCTGCTGCTGCTGCTACTTCACTTCATCAAAGAGCTTCGAATATCGCGGATAGTCCAGTTGGAGAAATGAAATTCTATCGATTACTTTTGTACCGCGATATTTTGTTTCTTTTTAGTGTGCTCTAGCGAAAAATACGATTTGGATAATGTTCTAATTTGAGTTATAAGCGGAGTTAAGGAAATGAGGTCTTTGCATATTACATGCCAAGTACTGCGAAACAAACTTATACGACTTTTGCCGGCTGCGCGGTATACAGTATAGGTACACGTTTTACGCGCGTGCAGCTCGCAACTGCCGCACGAGCTTTATTATTTAAATGTTGTTTTATGGCCTTGCGGTGGTTTTGAGCTCGGCTTTAATGAGATATATCCGCGAAACGTTTTATTTGCCTGTTGCTGATTACGCCAACTGCGTGAATTCGTGCGAATTATCGGACTTGTTGTTCTTTTTAATTTGTAAATTGCTTTGTAGATAAAAAAAGAAGTTGGAAATGCAGGTATACCTCGTGCAATATTCGAGTTATGGATTTGTCCACTAGATGGTTAGGAAAAATATGTAAGATTTTGGAAATAATAATGTACGTATCGAGAAGTACACGGTTTATTTGAGCTGTATATTTCCAGAAGTTAGATTCGATTGAATTAAAATAGCACCTTGTATTTGCATAATTAGCAAAATAATAATATAACAAAATAAATCTTACAGTTATTATTATTTTTAAGTGTAATATTTTTTTTATAAATGACAAGTTCATAGTTTTTATACATTTATATTTATAAATGAAGCGTGACTTTGTTTAAGATTCTTATCATTTTTCTAATTACTTTATCAAAGGTATAAAACATTTCGTAAAAGTATCTCGTAAAATAAATTTACGACGGGAGTTACATACTTCATAAAAAGTCAACCTTGCTACGCGAATAAAAAGAGCACTGAATTTTTTTTTTCTGAAAGGAACTCGAACGCCCATTTGTTTTTCTTTTTATCGTGAGATTTTTATCATTAAGTACTTATGTTTTTCTATCGCCCGACGACGAATGAACGCTTGATTTACGTCACATGAAACTAGTAGATATCTTATTGGAACAATTTTAACAAGCAAGCATATGAGCTTATTTAGCATGCATGCTTCTAATGTAAAACCTCGCGTGCGACACGTAATCCAATCCATTTTCCCAAAATCATTTGTCGAGAACAGCGATTACCTGGTCATCTTTTGTCGTTTTCACTTAACTCAGTCGACAACTCAACATCGTGAAATAGTCATTTTCTTATTTATCGCTCAACTGTAGGTTTTGCCAACGATAAAGTTTAGATTGAATCATTTTAGTTCCTCATCGAATTTCCAGATACTTTTATAAGTTATAATTTGCGAAATTAACTTAGTTTCATTTGCAATTATGAAAATTCTCGCGAAGTGGAATCATTGGTCGTTAATTACTCGTTTAAACGAGTTTTCCAACTTCAAACTATCCGAATTCTAGTTTACATGAATGTATTCATAAACGCTTTCCATCTGTATGGATGTCCAATCTGATACTAGTACATTTTAAATTCAGTTGTTTTTGAGTAAATTACACTTTTGAACGAACATTTCTCGTGCTCTGAAATTATTGACACGCAACGTTACTCGAAAAAAAAAATTACACTCTTTTTTTTTACTACGAAGAAAAGTGTGAAGGTTCATTCTATTGAAGCACTACGATCGCTTCTTTTCATGCACACGAACTAAAGCTCGTACCTGCAATTTCCAATTGCAAAAGGCTATATGCCAAAAGGTATAATTAGAGCGTTCGTAAAGAAAAAAAAGCTTTTTCAAACTTTGTTTACCGTCGATATATTATACAAATCGCAAATACCCTCGTTAATTATGTCTAATTAAGTGAAATTATATTTAATTAAGCGCAATTATTTTTAATTAAGCACGATGGAAACTAATCGCGAGCATACGAGCAAGTTAATACGCGCCAAAAGTTCCGGTAAAGTTCACCAGTGCGCTGTGTGTTGATTAACGTGTTAATTCTCTTTGAAAACTGGCCTAATTAAAATGGCATGTATATCCGATAAAATCTGAAAAATTTGCGGTGCTCGCGATTGGCCTATGAAAGTGAACCTTGGTATAAGTATACCCACGTAATCAAGCAGCTTTGAATGAAAAAAAAAAGAAAAGAAAAGAGGCGTGGAATTCCAAAAATAGATGGAACTTAATTAATCCTCGGTATATGAAAGAAAAAATTCGTTCGATCTGGATCAATTGGTATAGAAGCAGCAGCAGCTCTTTCTCTGAATTTGTATTTAACGCGGCGGTGCGGTGGCGGCGGGGACCGATCGATCGAAGGGTCAGGCAGCAGGCAGGCAGGCAGGCAGGCAGGCAAGCAGGCGCAGGCTATGAGGCGGCTGCGAGGAGGCAGCAGGCAGGCACAGGCGCGCGCGAATGTCAAGGTTAGCTTCACGGCTCGCTTGGAATCATTGATCGTTCAAAAATATTTCGATGGAGGCTGCGCGCGCTCTTATTGAATTATATCGTCGCTGATTTATATCAGCCACTATCTTTTGTGCGATTGCCATGTGGCCGACGATCAATTTGCTTGAGTGAGGACGGGCTATATAAACGTCGAGAGGAAGAAGCTTCGAGCTTTTGAGATCAAGCGACGACTTTAATTTCATTCTCTTACGATAAAATTGAATCTAACGCTATATATATATCACGCCACTAATTTTCTGTTTGCTCTTATTTGCTCCCCCTCTCGATACAAAGCGCTTTTCGAAAGAGAACTCATTATCGCAACGTGATTCTATTACGAAATACGTGTAATGCAATTATCGAACAGTGCTTTTATTTGTACTACAATATTGAGACTTAACTTGATAGTATCAACTTAGACATTCGAGTTTTCTACTAAGTTGTCTACGTTTTACATTGTGATTTGTTGAACAAATGGCTTTTTCATTATTTTCGCCTATAAAAAAGGATAGGTGATTGTTGCCATTTAGTTTTCAAATATGAAGATTTATTACCGTTGTCTGGTTGATTCTCAACGAATATTACTAAATTGCAAAATTTTCGAAAGTATAAAATCTTTAAAAAATAACGAAATACAGACTCGAATTTTGCTATTTCCACCGATTCAGAGAAAATGCTTAATCAGCCATTTCTACCAGTCATATTGACTTTTCTACCTAGAAAAATCAACTTTTCTTTACAGCGGTAATTGTAACTGTAAAAAAGAGTGCTGTTTCAACAGTTTTTTTCTTCCTGCGAATACATTGAAATGAAAACTCAGCGAAATTCGTTGCTCCAACCGTAATTCATATGAAAATATTATCAAAAAAAAAAATGTAATATAATATTTTTTTTAGTAAAAATTCAACGAGACTTCAGGCGCGAACGTGTTGTAAACACGCAAAAAAAGAAAAAGAAATCTGACAGACCCAATATCTTGCGAGCAATCGCACGTTTCGAAACGAGTCTCTCTCACGCCGTTTTATCTCTTTCCGTCAAAGCCTCGAAACAAAAAAAAGGAAGGATCAGAAAGGGCGGGTAGAAATGTAAATTTTCTCACGTGCGGAAGCAATTGAGAGGCAGTGTGCAAAATGAGTCTGACATCGATCACTCGAGGCCTCTGGCTGGCAAATTTTTCAGCGGCTAAAAAGCTCGCACTGGCGCGGCTAACAACTGCGAGCGTGTGACGGCGGCGCAGGGTGTCAAGGCCGAAGTTAATTGCGCAAGACTTCCGACAACATTGCCGCCATCGCCGCCGCTGCGCGGGCTTCGAATGGTATACTGAGCAAGAGGGAGAGAGAGAGAGAGAGAGAGAGAGAGAGAGAGAGAGAGAGTAAAAGCTCAAAGCTGTATGCGACACAGTGTTCTCCCGAGGTCAGTCGGAATCCACTTTTGCAAATGGCATTACTATTTGATTTTTACTCCTTGCGCCCATTCGCATATAGCTCTCGTAGCTCCATTACCTTCCAGCTATGATTTTCGCTTGTTCGTGTGTTGCCAGAGTAAGAGGATCAAGGATGAGTGTGTAGCACACACCGACGCCTAAAAACTGGAAGATATAGCATGCGTCTTGTTTTGTAAAATCAATCGGCGCGGTTCATGCTGTTTTTTTAAAAATAATTTTTCATGAAAATTTAATTCAATTTTGTAGTTCTACCATGGAAAGTTTTAATGAAAAAACTAATTTACAAACGGATTAAGATGGAATACGCTGGTAATGCAAGTTAGTAACGTTATTATAACTTTCTAATTCAAAGTTTTTTCGGAGTCATTTAAAACACTCAAACTCAAAGGGCCGTTGATGAAATGAAGCATGAGATTAACCAAAAAACAAAAAAGAAATTACTCAAATTACTAACAATCGTCAATTCCCTACCAAATCAAAACCAATTCCTGCGTAGAAAAGATAAACAAAGCGAAAAAAACGTTGAATCACCGATGATAAGAGCCACCAGCATACAGTCTCAAAGTGGCTCTTAACCAAGAAGGCTCGACTTTTCGATTTTATAAATTTATCGAACTGACGCCAAGCGCGGAGTAGCTCTTCTCTCTCTCTCTCTCTCTCTCGCCGAAATTCCGATTGCACCGCGCGCGCGGAAATGGAACTTCCGGCCCTTCAGCGTGCCTGCTGGCGCGCGAACTTGCCCATTCTCCGGGTATACGGCGGTTCTGAGGGGAATGAATTCCCTTAGTGTTTCGCAGAACAGACGTGCGCGTGTCTGATGCTATACTGCCTTCGCGAGCGATGCTCTATCGATAAACTTGTCGGATGTGACATTCTTTCTGAAGTTATTCTATCGTCGCTTCAGCAAACATCTTCAGTGCGGTGAAAAGGGAAAACAGGTTTCTGCATACAGAGAGCTTTCGAAAAAAAAAAAAAACAAGCACGAACGAGAGGAGGTGCTGCAGAGTCAGCTGCAATCAATCCAAGCAGCAACAGCAGCAGCAACTAGCCTATATTAACTGCCACGGTCTAGAAATCTGCTATAATTCCTTATCGATCGGATATTACGTACAGTGCATAGCTTGCAATGCATGCATGAATTTACTCGAGAGTGACTTCGCTTCACATATATCGACGACGACGACGAGGAAGAGTAAGCTTTCAAAGGCGTTTCGACGAAACTCGAGACCCGCATCGATAATTATCATGATCCTCTCGGCTTTTGCCTAAATAAAGCTATGTACCTCATGTATATATTATAAACTAGCTAACGATTCTACGCCGATATATTTCGATGCCGGGGAGAAAGCTCCCTGGGATTTGTTGGCCTGTTGTTGTTCAGTGCGGGCACAGTTTTACCCGGTAATATGTCAGTTGTCACGGGATTTGGCGCGCTTGCGAGCACACTTCTCGCTCTTTGTGTTACATATATAGTGCGCCACTATATGCGCGCGCGCCCTTGCAGCTGCAGGGTTACAATGCTTTTCAAAATTTCTTTTTTTTTCGGTTCGTTCGTTCGTTTGTTTTTGTTTACCGGTTATGCCGCGTTGTAGCTTTTGTCAATGTTTTTCTCTTGTTGTTTTGGGCGAGTTACCGAGTTTCGAAAAAACGGGTGATCGATAGCGAATACTCTTGTTACACGTTTTTTTTTTTAACAAAGATGTGTATACAGTAAAAAATGTTACTCATGTTCGGGACAAAAAAAGGTAAAAAGTTACTTATTTTAAGTAACTTTTTACTTATTTAAAGTAACTTTTTACCTTTTTTGTCCAGAAAATGAGTAAAAATTTTTACTAACATTTTTATTTTAATATCTGTGTATGTATGATATTCGTATTTTATTGGATCGATTTTTTCAAGCTTAATTCTGCAAAATTCCTTAACGTCAGAGCTCGCGTTAATTAATTTCGAAAGCTACGTCGAAGAAAGTACCGCGTAAAATCGATTATCACTCTTGTGTTTTATTTTTCGTTTCGAAAGGGGGAAAAAACAGCTAAATAAAGCGATAAACCTTGTAACCAAAAATAGTATAATACTTGGGATGGACGTGGAGAGTAAAGATGATGAAGTACCCGCGCGTATATAGCATGAGTATCACTCAAATTACATTGTAGTATTGATGCGCGACGTAAATTGGATTTGAATAAAGATCAAAGGAAGCAATCGTAGGAGCTCGGAGCGAAACGTGTGCAAGACATTTCAAGTCAATAAATTCAAGGGAACAAAGTAGTAAAAAGAGGCAATGTAATTTTTTAATCAATAAAATATGACTTTTGTATCAAAATTCTAAAATTAGCTGTTTTTATTGTTCGAATTTATACTAATTGGGAAAAGCTTCTGAATGTCGATGGAACATACAATATATTCTGTAAAGAAAACGACTATGGATATGTTATCCTAACATATCACTTGTATGTCATCGTAAATGTATACTCATTTCTAATTCTGTTGCGATAAAGCTGCTACTCAAATCCTATTTATATCGCAATACGTATTCGAGTTGAAACTTAGTTCCTCGAGACTTTCAAAACAAATCAATGCCAACACCCCCAAGTTTAAATCGCTCGCTGAATTGCAGTATCACTCTACTCGACGCTCGCTATAGTGCAGCAATAATCCTTGTAAAATCAGTATTTATAGTCTACACAGCAACTACGCTTTTTAATGTATCGCCCGCGTCTGTATCAAAGTCGTTAACGACGCGCCCACGATCGTGCAATTGCAACTTTCTGAAAATAACCCATTTCATCAGGAGACGGATGTTAGTCACTTTTATCTCGAAGAAAAATAAGTTTCAGCTCAATTATAATTATGTGCACTGCAATACTTGCAAATTATTTAAATCTTGATCTTCAAATGCGAAACTTATAATCTTTTTACATAATTGTTGGACTAAGGAAATTTTACAGCCACAGGTTCGTTTAAATATTAGATTTCTAACAACTACTGGAAGAACATTTTCTAGCAAATTACCACGAGTTTAAGCTGTACTTTACAGTGTAGTAAAGTATGTTGTTACTTGCAGGAGAGGTGCTTATTTCCACTAAGTACTCATCGCGGTGTATGGTGGAAAATTTCAAAATATCGCAAACATTATGAAAAATTATGAACTTTTTATTGAATGAATTTATTGTGACGACGTGACAATATTCAGAATACATTGTTAATGAGGTCGTATTTTCTTTATGTTTCAGTTTATAGGATACTAAATGAATTAGGTGGCTATATTCCACCGAAAAGCGAGGAACCTTCTGATATAACGCCTTTGATCTCTTCACTTTTGAAAATTGCTGGTGCTCCACTTTTTGATTTGTACGTTGACGTCGACATTTACGACAACGCACGAATGGCCGTTTTTTTGGATTTGCCGAAAATTTATCAGGCAGAAACTCACATCAGTGATCTCCCAGTAAGTACAATACAATAACATGTAGATTGAAATCCCATATACCTTTTTCGCATACCGATTCTTTCGCGAGGCTCATTCCATTTAAATTTCAAACCTGGGAAATCCTCTTTACAAAGGTAGATCTGCGCAAAATTGAATTAGCAAATTCCTCTAATCAGGTTATGTACTTCTTAGCGTTCGAGCTCTAGTTAAGGGTACACATGTCTGGTTATTTAATGTTATATATGCTAGTAACTTTAACACTGAACATTGCAATGAATAAAAAAAGATTTCATAAGATGTCGAAACACTGAACGTTATGAAACTATTTCGATTCACGTATGTTTTCATTGAAAATAAAAATCAGCATCGATATTAAATTTATAAGCTGTTATATTGTGCCATCCTTTCATCGTGAGATTGATGTAATTG
Organism: Galeopsomyia nigrocyanea; assembly: GCA_035047105.1. Taxonomy (NCBI): domain Eukaryota; kingdom Metazoa; phylum Arthropoda; class Insecta; order Hymenoptera; family Eulophidae; genus Galeopsomyia; species Galeopsomyia nigrocyanea. The sequence goes on from JAWWMK010014196.1 coordinate 21,793, forward strand.
GTATTTCATATAGTAACGCGTGTAATAGAAATAAGCGAACGCTATTCTATAGTTACCGTGTCTATATGACGATATCCTTAAAAAAAACACACTTTTCTGGGGTCTAGAATGGAAAAATTTTTTTTTAATGCTAAGGCTT
>JAWWMK010014207.1:0-21914 GCA_035047105.1 Galeopsomyia nigrocyanea
TGTAGATTGAGAAAATATAATAATTTCGAGCGTAACCCCGAGTTTTTAATTTGCTAAAACCCGAACGAAGTTATGGCAGTTTTTGTGTGGAATTGGCCATATATGTACTCAATAAAAAAAAGAAGTATGATTTGATAAATCATTTTGATATATTATTTTAGAGTACATACACAAGTTAAGCATGTCGAGGAGAAAGGGATTGAAGGAAAGGCAATACGACAATGTTGATTACACGCAGCTCACCGAAACCGACAATGGTTTTATAGATTCACAAGTAAGTTTCTCTCTCAGTACACACTATTTGAATAAAAATTCAAAATTCAATTCTTAATCAATCGATTGTTTTGCAGTTCGTATCGCCTCCGGTGAAAGTTCCATGGAAGGCGATTATACTCGCCACTCTGTTGTTCGTCGGAGGAACTGTGATGCTCGTAATAGGCAGTTTAATTGTTAGCGGGCATATCGACACAAAGGTAAGATACTTTTTCAAAATTATAATTCTAACAGTTAATTAAATTCTCGTATTTTTTTTTTTCTAGTATTCCGACCGAATGTGGCCAATAATAATTTTGGGGACCTTGATGTTTATACCTGGTGCTTATCACGTGAGAGTAGCCGTGCAAGCGTATCGTCAGGTGCCAGGTTACTCCTTCGACGATATTCCAGAGTTCGATTGATGTGTCTAAAATTGACGTGTAAACAATATGTATTTCACAACACCTCACCGAAGTGTATTAACTCCAATTGAAAATTTTTCGAGAGCGAATATGTGCATTTTGACGAAAATTAGCGTTGATGTATTTGAAAGTTCGCGTAATTACTTGTGGGCCTATTGACTATTGTAAAACGAGTGTTTCACGTTTGTATGGATGTTTCGTACGTAGTATTTAGTTGTTTTTTTTTCAATACACTGTGATACCAATGCTTTTTTTTCTGAAACTTTTTTTTGTTTATGATGAACGAGCCTTAGACAGATGGATGCTGTAATAGTCGATAATTTATTTTGTATTTTAATACGTAGATTTTGAAATGATCTCACGAGTCTGTACTTTAATGTCACCCATTGCTATAATATTTAGTGAAAAATTGTAATGTGACTTACTGTAATGTATTTCACGGATATTTGTTGTTGAACGCACAATTTGAATTTTTATCATGAATCGTAATGTTGCCATAACTCAAATTGTATTATACACACATGCGCGTGTAGCTATATATGAAACGTGTTGCAAATTTTGTCATGATTTTACGATATATACGGATGTTTGCCTTATCAAGCTCGATAAACATAATTTTTATGTATGATATATATTTCAGTAATAAAAGTAACTTTTCTGAGCTTATAAAACTTATGTTTATGATTATTGCCTTTATAAATTTCACGAGAAGAAAAATACAATAAAACTATCATCATTAAATATTTAGTCCACTGAAAAAAATTTACCTTGAATACACACCCTGAAAAAGAACAAAAAGAAAATTCACACTGGCGCCCCTCCAATTTTGCCGCCCCCTTCGACTTCGAGAACAACAACGCCGCAAGTGTCCTGCGTCGTCGTCACGCAGCCTCATCCGCGCGGCGATCGATTGTCGGCTACGACGCGCAGCGTGTATGCAGCGTGCAACGCAAACCCAACGCACTCAGTGCTTTTATATATACGTGTCTTCGTCGCGCCGCAATAGCAGTAACGATGTGTAAGTGAGAATTATTATTTATGTGGATTTTCAAAGTTTGCTTTGATCGAATGGTGAATAGGGATTGTTGAAAAGTTGGGGGGCTATTTCTATTTTTGATAGTGATATCTGTTTATATACTTTCTTTTTAACGTTTTTCATTGCACTGTATTTTAGATAGCAATTTTACTTTTTTCGTCGAGTACTTATTTTTAAGTAGTTTTGTCGAGAGAATTTGTGATCAAACATCAAGCAATCAAAATACTTTGAACGTAATTATTTCGGCAGCGTGTCGAGTTGTTAATAATTAATCAGTACTTCGTTTCACGCTTTCAGAACTCAACGAGGAAAAATACGACATGAACAACTATTCGTGTAAGGAATTTCGATGTTTAACTGTCAAGATACAACATGTGGAGTGAGTTAATAATTATGAATATTTATAATAATTAAAACGATCTATTAACGACAAAAATAAAAATATTTTATTGATAACGTTTGTCAAGTAATTGCACAAAAAACATACTTATTGTATTAAAAAGTTATTTTTCTTATCAATTTTTTTAGATTACCTTCACAAATGGGGCAGGAAAAGCTCGAGAGACAGACTTTACGACAATGTCGATTATACTCAGCTTACAGAGACTGATAATGGCTTTATAGATTCACAGGTAAATTTAGGAATAATAAATTATTTTTCTATGCTCAAATATTCAAATCTAATCAATTGTATTTTTTTTTTTTGCAGTTAAGTCCTCCATCAAGAATTCCATGGAGAACCGTTATTATAGCGACTCTATTATTTGTTGGTGGGATCGTAATGGTAACTGTAGGTAGCCTGATAGTAGGTGGCCGCATCGATTCAGAGGTAAACCTTATTGTTATTCAAGTGTTTCAAAATCTTAAGTGAACATTTTGAATTTCTGCAATAATATCGTGAAAACTTCAATGGTGATACATTTCTAAAGTGTGATTAAATAACGGTTAAATAACGTCAAATCTAAGACTCAAAATTTTATAAATAAGATCACTTTATTTGTGAGCTTGGGTCAGTTGTACAAAAGTATAAAAAATGTAGAAATTTAATGATTATTGCTTATAGCTAATTTTATAGTTTTTTTCATAATTTATTTGCAGCTTTCTGGTTGGATGTGGCCAGTAATTATCTTAGGTCTTCTAATGTTCATACCAGGTGCTTATTATGTGAGGGCAGCTGTGAGAGCTTACCACAAAGCTCCTGGTTACTCTTTCGACGACATTCCCGACTTTGAATAGACGGTTAAAAATCATGTGGTGTACAGACATATATATTTGAAATTCAATTGAAAATAGAATAAAAATAGGTAATTCTTATGAAATATTATGTTAAGCAAAGAGTACATTTACGGACATGAAATGTTCACTATTGAAATTATTGTATTTTAAACCAATGTCTTCGGCCTACTATGATATTAAACCTATTTGTAAGAAAATGTAAAATTAAAATTAATGTAAATTTAGTACACTTAGTTTCTTGTCACTAACGTTGATACAAAGCTTATGTTATTTTAGTTACTACTTGGACTTTAGAGCGTGCTACGCGCGCAAATGAATGTCTCACGCTATAGTTTGTTTATAAAATAAAATCTTGACAATATGGCTGCGCTCTAATTCACACTTGAAAATTGAAATCTCTTAAACATGGCAGCGCCCTAAGCGGCAGTTCTCTTTTAAAGTTCAACAATATGCTAAATATGCTAATCAATGGAAGTCATAATAATGAAATGAAATTATTACGAAAAACCAAAAGAAACAAAATAAAACAAAAAAAAAAAGAAAAACGATACAGAGATATGAATTAATTCTTTGGATATTGATATTTATCATTATTATTAACTGTCATAAGTTTTCTAATACATTTTTGTAAGATTTAAAGAAAAATCGCTTAGAAGAACAATAAACATCTTTGCCAACATTTACATATACAACTATTTGCATAATATTCCAGCAAAACAATTACATTGCTTTGGTTTAATCGTACGTGAAACCTCACAAAATAAACTTTTTTTGTTATAATTTATACACTAAATACAAAATAAATTTTCAAGTATCCCTTTCTTCTGGATTAACACGGACATATTTAAACATTTTATCAATTAAATATGTATGCAAAAAAAGTAAAGCAAATGCATGCTTTTTCGTGAAAAAAACGTCACGTTAAATAAAATAAAACCAAACTTACAAACACGAGTTCAATATGCTTACAGCATAAGTCATTAAGTTACATCAAAAAAGCATTAAACTGGTATCTAATGCCAGTGTTTCAAGTAGTCAACAAGTGTCATGCTCATTATTTTGCAAAATCTATCTGCTCTCGCTTGCGAAAGCTTTATTGGAGGAGTAAACCGCTTAGACAGTATATCAGATATCAAAGATCTCATTCGTCTATTCCTATTCAAATCGATTGAAGTCACGGTTTCATCTTTATATAGCCGTTTGCCCGTTGGTATATCCTGAGAAAAAAAGAAATAAAAATACAGTATTTTCTACATGATGAAAAATTGCGATAATTTTTAATAAGTAATGCTCACTTCAAACACTAAAGTAACCTTCAAATGACTTGATTTCAATCTCGGTATGGTTGGTCCAAGATTGATAGTTAACTGACGTATTAACCTATTCAGCATCAAATATATTTCTTCTTCAGTGTAATTCATATCAATGATCAACGTTGTAAACCCTTGTCTTATCTGAAACAAAATATATTTCAGTAAACTTTTTGAAAATAAGTGTGTACATATTTTAGTAGATATTATATTAAAACATGTACCTTGATGTCTGGATAGTGTCCCAAATGCACAGCATAATCTAAAATCTGATTCACCAAAACATCATCCACTGGCAACAACCGAGAGAGAACTTCTTGATACGTCGGTTTTTGAAATGTCATGTCATTATTCATGACTAACCTAGCAATCTCTACTGCTAAATCCAATCTTTTGTGCACAAACAACAGCAAAGTAAGCTTATCTACATAACTTGACAGATCTGTAACAAAAATTTTGAACACCAGTCAATTATCACAATCAAATTGAAGAGCATTTTGTAATTGCATTGGTATTTATGTATAAATAAAAGTAATAACTTATACATACCAATGGGATAATAATAAATATATTGGTCTGCCATGAGTTCTTTGTACAAGAACACAGCTTTCTCAGGTTCCACATGAGCCAGAGCTTGCAGCAAAATAAAGACAACTTTATTACGATGTTTTTCATCAACTTTCTTACTGTCTGTCACGAGCCACTCGTCACGATTAGTACGGATAACCTTTGTCTCTGTAAAAAAATAGTAGAAATGTTTGAGCCAATTATTGCTTGCAAGTAAGTAATGCAGATTCAAAAGAATGCAAAAATTTCTGATATTTTATTATGGCATTTTGATTCTTACTTACATGCCATCGACTTTTAGTTGCAGAATCACTCACATGCACTACATAATGATGAAATTCGTACATGCTTTAGAATCTCACTACTCACTTTGAATAATTTAACGTATAAAGATTGACAAAACATTCGGTCGCTGTAGAAATCAGTGGAGTAAGACATTATGAGGAGTTGCATCTGTTGCCAAATACAAAATGAAAAAAAAAATAGAAAGCTTTGTTAAACGAAAAACAAATGTGACAGGAATATAATTTTGAAAAATAATATAAAAGTAACTTGGTAAAGTCAGCATTACTAAAAGAGAATTGGCGATCATGAAAACTTTCTTCATCAAAGCTTTGAAAATATAGAATTTCAACGTTGGTAATTAGGAAGTTTGTATTTTATAAAAATCTGCACCGACCTCCACCGATTGTTTAAACGCAACTTACTTAAAAAATAAAAAATATAAATAAGAAAGCATCAAATCGCATTTCGAGATAAAAAAAATGTGGACAACACAGTGGCTGAACTCACTTTGCAATAAGCATAGTGCCTCTACAGGGTCGCTATTTGCCAAGTGTATCTCAGCGCTAATAAGAACAAAAACGACGTGCGGAACTTCGGGCTGGAATATCGTCATATTTTTCAACAACTCCGCAGCCATCACCCACAAGCCGTGATCGCCCAAGTCGACAAGGGCTTGCATAGCGACCTCAAAGAGCAAGCGGACGAATTTTTCCGAAGATGGTTTTTTAGCTGCAAATATGATACTTAGCAAGGCAAAGAATAGCCAAAGATACAAAAAAAAAAATTTCCTCTTTTTATTGCTCGGTTATTATACATTCTGCGTATATCTCGTGTTTCGCTTGATACAAAATATAAAATACTACATAATACACTACAATCAGTTTCTATAAAAGTTGTCAATTCTAAGATTTTGTTATATGAGTCCCTAGGTGTGTATATCATAAAAATACTTTTATTACATGAAATCAACTTAAAATAAAAACCTGTTTAGTCAATAAATTAATTTGAATATTGACAACCTCATTTGTGAGGTATTGTTAAATTTATATAAAAAGGTAAATTAAACCACTATTGACTACTGAGTATAACAACTTAATTAATATTGAGAAGTTGTCCGCATTTTCTACATACTTAATATGTATAAAAATAAAGCTAATACTTTCTTAATATCATCAACTAAAAATGAAATCAAATTTAAATTTAAAATTCATTGTCTTTTGTGCACGATTCATAGTCTTATCAATTACGTAACAAAATTATTAAATTTTATAAAAAAAAAACTAATAAAAGTTTTAAAATAAAATTGGTACTTCTACATTAACAACTGATTTCTCAAAATCCATAAGATACAAAAGACATTATTATTCTAAATATGTTAAAAGTGTTGTTAATTTAATGGTATTACTTGATTGGGTCTTGGATTCAAATACTGTATAAGAGGGTGATTCCTACCTGCTCTCTTCAGTACTTCGCTGAGGTGCTGCTCAGAAGTTTTTACATCTCTGCAGAGAATCTGATAAAATCCTCTTTTGGCCAATTCTTTAGTCATAGGTTCCTGACAGAACTTATCTAGCTGCTCCCACACAAAATCATAATCTTTGTGAGACAAGCCATTTAATACATTATCCACAGCTGCATAAAGTTTCCAAAAACGATCCCTAAAACCACTTTTAGGCTCCGGTGCAGCTGTAAAAATAAAAATATTTAAAAGCTATGCCTAATTAATATTGTACATCAAATATTCATTACAAAAATATGAAACAGTACAATTTATAAATTCAATTCAATTGATAAAATACAAAAATTATTTGATTGTGTTACTCACAAACTTCTTTAACTGTGTACTGAGGAAAATGTCTGCTTTCACCTGTTACAGAAGTTTGCGCTGGAGTTCCAATTGGTGAGGTATTAGAAGTATCGTCTGGTGATTTTGGTGTCAGAGGTACTGCCTTTTTTTTTACAGTACTTTTAGTACTCTTGGTACTTGGTTGAACCACTGCTTTCGTTAAGTTTACCGATTGACGTTCAAAACTGTAATACAAATTCAAAATTTATCAAAAGTTATTTTAGACTAAATTTTTATTACTCTACAATCAGTATGTATATTATTTATTTGTGTTTACTCAATTGAAAAAATTTAACAAGCTAAATCAAAATTTTCAATTTTACAAGGGTTTTTATTGACTAATAAAAATCTCACAGAGCATATCTCTTACATTTGGCCATTTGTTAAATTGTTTGTAACGTTCATCAAAGGCATAGTGCACAATGTTTCAGTATCTTTTGCTGCGAGGTTTTGTCTGGCTACTAAATCATTAAACTGCTTCATCAACGATTGACCTATCTTGTTTCGTTCAAATGCCAGCATTTTTGTTTTGATGAGATGATGTATTTCCAGAATATGATTGCGATTCTTCTTCCTTCTCAAACACTGTAATATGATCATCTCAACGATATCACTAGGTGGTGCAGCTTTTACGCAGAGGCATTTGATTGTCTCCCAACAAAATCCATCTTCCAGTTTATTCTTGATTGAGATACAGATGGCCTGCACCATTTCACAATCATTTTCGTCAATGATAGGTGCAATTTTTCTAAGTAAGTCAATTAGAGTGTAGGCTTCTGTTGATAAATTGTAGTTAATCAAAGCAGTTACAAAGTGTTGACTGCGTTTACCCGCCTCATACAATTTTTGGAAAATTGCAAATGCATCATCTTTGATGAATGGTAACACTTCTTTCCAAACATTATCGAGATAAAAATCAAAATTATTCTCGATACACGTATCAAGTATTGCTTTGATAAATGGAATACCATAGTTTTTTATCTTTTTTAACAATAGAAGAGCCTGGAAGACAATTGATTTATGTAAAAAAACATTGAAACGAATAATTTTTTTTTTCAGCTAAAGAACTTTTAACAAAAGAAACAATATTTAAAAACTTGTAATAAAAGTGAAAAATCTAATTTTAAAATATTTGAATTGAATAACACAAAAGTTAATTGAAGCCATCTTTCAGAAAAAATTCGCAACTCTAAATATCAAAAAGCACCTTGTTTATCGATTTGACTTCCGTCAAGTGTTTGTATGTAAACAAAGGCCGGCGGCACGGCTCGAGAAAATCGAGAATTCTAAAAATAGCTTCAAAGTTTGCACGCTATTTCCGTCGAACATTACAATAAAAACTCATTAAAAACGTAATTCGCGACAACATTAAAACAAAAACACACTCACTTGATGTTGAAACTTGCAGATGGTGAGTTCGTTTTTGCACTTGCCCTCGCGAAGCAACTTGTAGCATTGTTTGTTGAAGAAAGTGAACTTCGGATGACTGAGCCCAATCACCACCGACGTATCAGCTTGGTTGTCGAGGATCGAACGATTATCGAACTCGCTTGGTTTATCATCCGATGCGTCGAAATATACGTCATTATTATCGGTCATCAAGCTGTCCTGATCTTGCATCATCTGCTGGTTATTCATTTGAAAAAACGCGTCCATGTTGAAAGAATTGTTACTAATTCCGTACTGAGAGTTGGGCACATTTAACGGTGGTGGAGGAACATTGAAGTTCGGCGGCGGTACATTCGTGTACGTCGCTCTTGCCGGTTGCGGCGGTATCTAAAACATTTCATTTCACTATTAACCCCAAACACACACCATCACTCGCGATATATAACAGCGTACACGATTCGTGAAGTTTTTTGTTTTGTTTTTATTGTTTCGAACGAATTGACCTCACCTTTGGCTGTTGAAGCACCGCTCGCGTTCCTATTCGATTGGCAAGTGGATTTACCACAGTCGTCGTCGTCGTCGTCGTTCTAATCGGCGGCAGCGGCGGCGGCGCGAACGTTGGCGAGGCGCTCGGCGCGCTGATTGGCGTTCGACGATTGCCCAAAGGAAACGCCTCTCCCACTCTTCCTATTCGCTGTTTTGCTGAAAGCCTTTGTTGTTGCAGCGTCTTCGGCATTGTTGACGACGCCGATGATGTCTCCGCTGTGACACTGTTCATCTTTCGATTTCTCTCCGACTCGAATTTTCGATGTCGAGGACTCGAGTCTTTATCGTCTTCGTCGCTAATGCGAGAGAATATTTTTCTTTTAATTTTTATTCTTTCTCTCTCTTATATCGAGATTAGAAAATATAAACGCGCGCTTAATTTTATACGCGCACCAAAGTCAAATTAAGGTCATTCAGGTATATAAAAAATAATGTTGGATTACATATGTATAGGGAAAATAAAATTTCTGTTAAGATTATCGAAAATTGTAGGAGAGTATACGCTGTAAAGGGAAAAACAAAGGCGAACGTATTTCTACCACGTGACAAACACGTGTTTAGACCGTATAACTCTCAGTTCGAGCTAAGTAGGCTATAAAAAAAAAGCGCAGGCACTTGAAAAGGGAAAGCGCGAGTGGAAAATGCCGTTCTCGGACCCTTCAGAACGAAAGATTAGTCATCTTTCGCCTTTATATGATTTTGGGAGGAAACGTTAAAGCTGCTGCGGCTGCGGAATTCGTTTGAAAAAAAAGTGAGGCGTCGCGCTCGAGAGCGACGGCGGTAATAAAATTTTTATTTACTACGCAATGCGTTTGTCGAGCATTTAACGAGGTTTCAAATCTTAGAAAAAAATCCCGAAATAGAAAGATCGTAACGTAGATAATGAGAATCAGTTTCGAACGTACATTTCAAAAATTATCATCAAAATTTATAAAGAAACTTGCTAGAATAACTAATATATCATTGAAAAAATATCCAAAATCCAATCATGCACTTTAAAAAACAATACTCACGAATCGTAGAAATCAGACAAGTGCGGATGCAGAGACATAATGTCATCGTCAGTTTCATATCCCCTATGAGATTTCGTTGGCGATGCAGGCTTGTTGGATTTGATGATGTTATATAACACATTTTTTTCGGGAGATGGTTCTTTGCAACCCAGCCTCTGGAACACACTACGTTTCCTTTCCGCAACAGGTGAACTTTGCCCAAACTGAGATACTTTAGGTGGTTCTTGCGGCTCCGGGATCGAGACATCGTTGCAAGACTTTGCAAGCTCCTCGGCAAGCTTTGCCGCTTTCTCTGCTTCCTCACGTTCTTTTCTTTTGCGTAATCGCGGATCCACGATTTTGACTTCCTCACCGCTCTCTGCTTGTTTGGTTTCTTAAAAGAAATTTGCTAGTATTTAACTAGTGTTGATGTTTTATTTGATGATTACACCGTATTTTACATTGAAAATATAATAATGTTTGATCGGCAAAATTTTTCATAGAATTATAAATTTCATAGTTTTATAATAAAAAGTGACATTTGCCCGTTACAAAATATACGTACCAACCATTTTATAGTAAATTTCGTTATTCTGGCTTTCTCTTCAATTTTCATCAAATGTTTCCATCGTTGAGTATTATAAAAGCATTAAAAACACTAAACGATCGAAGCAATCAACGAAAAATGAAAAAAATCGACGAGAAATAACGGAAAAACACTACTATTTATAAAAAAGCACACCAGCTTGCCTTACCTAGTGTCGGTGAAATGTTAGTAGGTGTAGTTGGATCAGAAGTTCGTGGTCGGCTCTGGCCTCTCGTTAATCTTGGATCAGCAGGAGATATGCCAGGCGCTTTTTGACTACTCGATCTGGTTACTCTAACATCAGTCGCAGGTACGCTGAGCGATTTACTCGGACTGACGGATCTATTCAAGCGCGGATCTCTATTCTCCGACAAAGCTGCAGGACTTGCAGTTTTGTTTAGTTTGCGTGGAATCCTTGGGAAACCGCGGAGTTGACTGATCACTGGTGAACCCGAGTTCGAGATAGTCGACGACCTGGTAATCCTCATTGGTGTTTTCTGTTGATTCAATGTGTCACACGAATTGCTTAATTTTGATGTCTGCGTTTCACTTGCATTGTTATTGAGGATTGGCGATGGCTTGGAGTCTTCTAAAAGAAAAAGAAAATAATTGTTATTGTTTCAATTGAAATACCTAGTAGTATTCTTGTTATTATATTTACCTTTCTTTTGAGTATCTTTGTTTGAAAAATTTTTCAAAACATCATTAGCCGAACTTTCCGTATCTTCACTGCCTTTGTACAATGTGATGCTCTCAGTGCCTGTTAAATTGGTAAGATCTTGACAAATTTTGTCAAAGCTCTCATCTACATTGTTATCAAATGTTATTTTAGACTTGGCATTTTGATATTCCTTCACGCTTTTTTCGTCGTTGAGGTTACACTTCACCTGTTGTAAACTAGCTTTCCCTCTCGTAGTTGGAGTAGTATTGCTGACTTTAATCTGTTGTCTTACACCGTTCACATCAGGTTCATTGGAATGATAGTTTTTGCTAAAAATAACAATAGTGCAGTTAGAAATTTGAATTGTTTTTTATTTATTTAGCGACATTTTTGTTTAAAAAATACCTGGGCGTTTGAGCTCCATTGGACTCAGCAACAGGACTGGATGGAGATGTTTCTAGGATTGATGTTTTATATTTCTTGCGAGCAGGAATATTATATATTGGAGTTGCAAGTTTAGTATCGCTTTTTATTTTTGGTTTTCCCTTAGGCCTGGTAGAAGTATCCTTCAATGGTGAGGATCCAGGACTCGATGTTGGAGTCAAATCTATTACTAATCTATCATCAGATGGGGAGCCTAACTTTGTAGGAGAATCAAAGAGATCACCTGACAGATTGTCACTAGAATTTTCATCAACTCCATTGACCAAGTTCTTAGTAGTAGGAGTAGTTTCTGAAAAATAAAATAATTTTCAACACAGTGCAATGGAAATGAAGTCACATAAATGAAATTAAAATCTTAGACATATTTAAATATCTTTTCACAGTAATGAGTAAATCAACTTTTGTGTTAAATTAATGAAATTATCTTTGCTATACCTTGGTCAATGACTAGCGGTTTAGGTGAATCTGCAGATATATCAACGATGTCATCTTCAATACTAATATCCTGCTCTTGTTCAATGTCACTGTACTTTTCATCATCTTCTTCTTCTTCTGCATCATCTCTGTTTTCCTCTTCTTCTTCTTCTTCATCTTCTACAATTTCGTCCTCATCTTCATCTTTATCTTCATTTTGGCCATGACCTTCACCAAATGACATAATAGGACTCATTTGATTATCATTTTGTTTCAGACGATCTTCACTATTAGCATTGACTTGTTGACAGTTTACAGATAAGCTATTAATTGTCTGAATGTCAGCATCACTGTCAGTATCGTCATCATCACCTGGAATATAGATTCGAGTTCTTCTGCAGCTAGTTTTTTTACTTGCAATTTCTTTACTTATAATCTCAACATTTTTGTTCTCCACCTGTTTATTCTCTTGTATCACACCATTTTGATTTTCATGCTCATTTCCAGTTGGAGCATCACTATCATTTTCAATTTTAAAATGATCAATAAACTTTTTCTTTTTGAGACTTGCATCAGCACTACCAAAAGTTGACTTCCAAAAGGATTCTTTCTTTTCAGAAATTTCAGAATTGGTTCGTGCTTGTTCATCTATTGAAAATGGATTAGCTACAATTTCACGCTTATTAGTTTGAAAAGGATTAGCTACGATTTCACTCTTATTAGCTTGTTTTTCAGCTTGGCTATATTTACATTTTGACATATCAAATTCATCCTCTGAGTCATATGCTATATTCTGAGATGGCCTTGGAAGATTGATTTTTTTTTCTGAAGAACTTCCAGGTAAAATATCTTTTTCAACTTTACAAGAATTTTTCAAAGTTTCTAGATAGTTCTCTACAATTCGTTTTGTTCTTTTAGTGATCTTCTTTTTCTGCAATGGTTCATTGTTCACCAAAGGTTCGTTTTGCATCAAGTTGCTACTTACACTTTCACAAATGCTATTAGATCTAATAGTGCTCGAAGTGTCTTCTTGTTCTCCAGACTTCCGCTTTTTCCTTCCTCTTTTTGTCATACTGAGTACTGGTGAAATTTTTGACAGAGCATCTTCCAATCTCAAAGGACTAAGCAATTCTTTTTTAGCTGGGATATACTTAACCATTGCCACTGTTGGTTGATTACTCAAGTACGTATAAAATCTTTTAGCAGAAGTTACATTTATACCAAAATCTGAGGCAGTTTTATCATAATCTTCATTAGGATTGTTCTTTGGCACTTTTTCTGACGCGACACTCACAGATGTAAGACTTCTTGTATCTTCCTCTTCACACTTCGAGACAGAGTCATTTAACGATTGGCTGTGTTTTTCCAGATACTCTGAATTGAGTGACATGCAACTCCTATGCAAAAATTTTATTATAAATTAGATTTTTTTTTAAATTGTTATAAATTGTTTAAAGATATAATTTACATCGTAAAACATGCTTGATTCATTTTTTAATGAGAAATTATTGGATTGCAAGGAATTTTTAGCAGAAATATTTTTTTTTTTCTCAAACTGTTTTGTAAAATAATGCATAGAAAACCAAAAAATAATGAAAACACGCGTTAAAATGGTGCGCTAGCTAAGGCCTGCACGCTAAAACAGAAGGGCAGAGAATTGTAAACAAGCACTAGAGGTCAAAAAAACAGATATTCATATCGTAAAAAAAAAACTAAACAGCTTACAAATGTATGTGCATCCGTAGCAATTCATGAGTTTGATTCAACTGTAATTGATCGACCGGAGAAATAGATAGAAATTTCGTTATTTCTGCCGTGAAAAATGTTCAACGGCCATCTCGTCACAATATCTTTCTAAAATTGCAAAACAACGATACGGGAAATGTCGAAAAAGGCCTTTGATAAACATAAGAGACTCTAAACATAAACACGACGAGGACTGGCATATTTATAGTCGGCAACAGGTGAAAAGAATCGCGGAAATGCACTGTTAAAAATAGAATACAGTATAGTGTAATAATAAATGTGCGTTGACTTACTTTCGGCGTTTATTTGTCAAACCCGAACTTGTCAGCGAATCGAAGGGGCTTTTTCTCTTCTTCGACGGCCCCGGCGGCGACTCCTGCGGCGACGACATGGCTGCAGCCCTCCTCGTGACACGATCTTTCGGAACAAAAGAACGATCTCTTGATTATTTCAACGGCGCGGGCGGTTACATAGAACAGAAACGCACCACCGGCGAAGAAACAAAGAAAGTCAGAACGTCGTGAGAGAGTCACTTGATTCCCGCAGTCTACATTATAATCACACACTTCCTTTTGTCCCGCACGAAATGTCGCCTCGATCACGATGTTGACACACTCCTCAGCAATCCAATGTTTTCGTATTCGGCGGCTTTGCGAGAGAGTGCAGATTGCTGCTCGCCGGTCGTGCACTGCACTGCCGAAACGAGACTCGCGCTCTCTGCTTGCGATCTGTTGGCTCGCTCTCTGTCCTTCTCTCGCCGCTAGCCGCCCGCTAAACCGAACGTCTGATGGGCATCATGGCTGCCAACGCTACGGCATGGAGAAAAAGCACAGCTCTGCTCTGCCCTGCGAAAGTTCTACGCAGTCTAGGTTGGTGATTATTTGTTATTCCTGTTATAATTATCAGACAAAATTTATATATGTATGTAGGTTAACATTTTTTTACGATGTCGTGAAAAATAACGTTAACATGGTCGGCGAAAATATTCGAACTATTCAAGTTCCAACGTACAAAATAAAAAATCTGAATGGGTCTAATTTTATACGTCAACGTAATTATTTAATGCTATAAATGTTAGTGCCATCAATATCATGAATTTTGAAAAATCAATTCGTCTGTATGGAGATCATTGAGATTACAAACATGAAACGGCCAAAGAAATATACGTTAGATTATACACATCCGATCGACGGAGAGTGTGTGTGTAATACGATCCTCAATCCTCAGATAAGAGAGCTCTGAGAAAGCAAGTGCGCAAAAATTATGTTTACTATGATATAAGTATACTTACTAATGATCGGCAGATAGCGGCGATCGCTTTGCAATTTTCATTCATAAAATCAATAATCAATCATCAATAATACTCAAATTTCATTTCAATTTATAAAAATTATATGTATACATAATGAATTATCCAGTTAAATTTCTATCAAGTAATTTTTCTGTGATTTTCATTAATTATCTAAATCTCGTAAATTAAGTTTTTAGGGATTGTGTGTAAAAATAAAGAAATTTGCCAGCGAGATAAGAGTTACTAGGTCGTTTCTGTTTGGATTATTTTTTATGAATTTTAAATGAAAAACAGAATTATTTTTGTAATTAGGTACACGAAATTAATCTTGTAGCAGCGCAGTTATCAATTTTCAATTAGCTTACTCAATAAACGTTTACCTCGTAGATATATACAAAAAATTTGCAGTAGTAAATAAATAAATTATGCAAATACACACAAACTAATTTTCATACATGATACAGTTAAACAAATATTATTAAAAAAAACAGTTCTTATGGCAACTTTTTACAAGAGGTGCTTTTTTTCCTACGCGTAAAAAGTTATACTTATTTAAATGTATAATACTTTCATGCTCGCGTTTATGCGTTTGGACGAGCGTTTGGACGTTGACAGCTCATGCGATAAATAAATAAGTTTGTATGACGGCTTTACGTTGTGCAGGCGACTCATAAAAAGTTGCAAGGAAAAAACGGATTTTTTGCAATAATATTTTGTTTGCCATGTATAAATACATTTTTTGGCATTTTTTTTTGAATTATTATTTACTGCGTGATAAATATTCACTGAATAAGCTAATCGAAAATCAAAAATTGTGTGGCTAATGAAAAGTGTGGCTACTTTACTTCGCGTTGTTTCAAAATTTTTTTATTATTTGTAAAATTGATGAATAATAAACAAATCAAGTAGGCACAAATCCAGTACGGGATTGGCGTAGACAATAAGTTCTAGGTCGAATAATGTAATAATAGTGAAAGCGAAGATAGCCGCTCATAAAAAAGGGTCTATTTTCACTAATAAGTATAAAACAATCTTCTTATTCACAGTAAATACTTAGATTTGAATATGAAGATGGGAAGATGAATATTATTAAAAAATACCTGGGAAATAAACAAAAAAAAATATGCCACTGAATGTGATCTAAAGATATTTTATTTAATAAAATTCACAAAAAATAGCATACATTTTGAAAAACTTCAATCTGCCTCTTTCGTCTGAATATCAATATAAAGAATGTCATACACGTCGTAACGAGAAAAAAAAATGCAATATTTAATCAATCTCTCATCAACAATATAATATTAAGAGTATCATGCAATCACAAAGTAAAATGTAATAAAAAAAAGAGAGAGAGAATATTCACGAACGTATCGCACATTTAATGATAAATCGCGACAATCGCGCGCAAAGTCACTTCATAAATACACAATGAAAAAAAAAAACTGGCGATCAGTCCATTCATCGAAAAGTTATAACACCGCGAGAGTATTTTCTATTTCGGGTATATATGCATTCGTCTAGACGAATTGGTACTCGTTAAGATTGATACCGGCGTTTTGCGCCTGCTGGTTGATCCAATTTCTACCGGTGGCAACGCTGGCGTACACACCTGGGACGAGATTTTCTCCGCAACCGATACCCCAAGCGACGATACCAGCTTGCGCGTATTTGTTTGGATTGTTTTTCATTGGACACACCAATGGACTGCCACCGTCACCCTGAGTTCAAAAAAAAAAAGATAAATTATGTGTTTTTTTTTTAAATTGTTACGTATCAATTAAATTTGGTCAATTCGAAATACGAACTTTGCAAGTGTCCTTGCCAGGTTCACCACCAGCGCAGATGAAGGAATCGTGAAGCTGGAAGTATTTTCCTAATCTGGTCGTTCTAAGAGCATTTTGACACTGACCGTTTGGCACAACTGGCAATTCGACGCGCTTGAGAATCACTTGGTAATGGCCTTCCTTACCTGAATTTAAAAAAAAAAATAACTCGCAATCGTCATTCATTCGAAAAAAAAAAAAATAATTTTCGCAACAATTCCAAATTACAATTAAAAATCTGATGACCTACCGAAAATATCCTTTCCCCATCCACTAGCGAAGCATCTCGCGTAGTCGAAATTGTCGTTCGGTTCGGGTAAGCAAACAACGCCAACGTTCTCGTTGGTAAGATCGACAGGATCGACGAGGATGAGCAATCCAAAGTCGTTGTACAAAGCACCTTTGTGATATTGCGCGTGGGTCATGACGTTCCTTACCAAACGATCTTGATGCGGTAATACTTCGTTCTTCGTCTGAGTATCCCATTCGCCAGCGCGAACCTTCAGGATCGATGGATTTTTGCTGTGAAAAAAGTAAGGATTATCGAACGAACGAACGAACGAACGAACGAAAAAAAATATATGAGCAAATCTACAAAAAAAACTGCCGTAATTCGAAAAAGAAATTTCAAATATTCAAACTGGGTGCACTCTCTCAATTTTAGGTCCACGCTGTCCTAGGAGGTATCAAAAGATTCGTATTGCTATAGCCCATCTCCTCCTTAAATGTAACACCCCCTTTTTTGCGTGTGACAGTGTCAAAATCACGTGCAAACTCTGACATCGATAAAAACGAAAACCTGTGGTTTTGTTGTTTTTTAATGGTTTTTTTCGAATTTCATAAGAAACGAACAATTTTAGTGTTAAGCTGACTTCAGGACCAAATTCTACAGCTCAAAATACGTCAAAAACCATATTTTATTTTTTGTCTACTTTGAATTTCGACTCCTGTAGAGCTCTGAAAACACGAAAATTTCATGAAACGTGTCAAAATTGTAAAATAGTTTTGAGTTTTTATGCGATCTTATATTTTAAAAAGCTCTATAAGGACAGGAATTGCGAGTAAAAAAAAAATAAAACATGGTTTCCGATGTATTTTGAGCCATAGATTTGGATTCTGAAGTCAGATTAACGCTATCATTTTCCGTTTTCTTTTAGAGCTTGTATGCGCGAAAAAAGTTTGTCACACGCCGGTTCGGAAATGGGCACCTGATTTTTTATGTCCTGTATGTAATATAGATTGAGAAAATCGCATCCCCAAGAGCGTGCACCCCTTTTGAAAATTCGTCCCAACTTTCTTGAATTGTGGCATTTTTTTGTAGATTTGCACATATATGGGTTACATACCCGACAACGCAGTGAGCAGCGGTAAGAACAATTTGGGGATGGATAAGAGCACCACCGCACTGATAAACATTGAGCGCCTCGCCGTTGTTACCGACACCCTCTTCCTTGAGAATCGCGACCATCCAGGGGAATTCGCCAAATTGCGCCTCGTTGTCCTTGGCACCGGTGATACGGAAACCAACACCCTCGGGATTACGTTGACCGCAACCTTTGCGCTCTGGTGGTGGCCTGTTCGTTGGGATGTTCACGTTCTCATCGGGGATTCGGTTGGGTGGCGCGCAACATACCTCGAGGTAGTCCTGGCATTCGCCTTGTACCCTGTGACGGAGAAAATAGCGGTTGGTTATTTTGCATTTTTTATTTGTAATGAATTGTATTTATTCGACTTTTTTTTTACGCGATGACAAAATTATTACATTCGACGAAACTTAAAACAGAATAATTTGAAGTTTTGTCAAGTATAATTAATTTTTAGCGTAAATCTATTAAATAATTAACGGTAATAATTGTACCTGATGTCGATAATACCAGCACCGTTTTCGGTGATGCTACCGTTCTGGCACTGATAGTAAGGCACGCATTCGCAGCCACCTTCGTCACCACCGGGGAAATTGCCTCCGTTATTTCCACCTGGGAAGCCACCACCAGCAACATTGTTGCCTGTATTTCCACCGGGGAAATCACCTCCATTGTTACCACCGGGGAAACCACCACCGTTACCACCAGGGAAACCACCACCGTTGTTACCGTTGTTGTTGTTGTTTGGTGGTGGATTGAACACCTGACTGATTATGTCGTCGAGATTTTGCGTGGTCGTTTCGACTTTCTGACGTTGCACACCTTCTGGAGGATTTCCGGCTGGTTGGAAGACATCCTTGATCAGATCCGCCAGTGCACCATCGCCATCGATGGCTTTTTCTGCAATGATTTAGCGATTGGTTATCGTATATACTTTCGTGCTTACAGATCGAGGAAAATAATTTTGTTGATTGTTGCTTTTACCTTGAGGAACAGCCAAGCAGGAACTAATCAGCAAGACTGCCGATAACGCACCGATCATTGACCTCATTCTTGCTATTCTCTCTTTCTGAAATAGTTGAAAACAAAAATCAATCGATTGAACAATATCGCGCAATGATATAATCTCACGTGTGTGTATTATGTGCTCACTTGTTATAAGGTACGTGTACCTAATACCGCCACTTGCTGGTATTCAAACGTAAGCTCGCTACGGCGGTACGGAACAGTGACATTATATTTATACTGTTAAATAATGAAAGTTCCAATGATTTAAATCATCTCCGAATCCGAAATCGGCTTTAAGCGAGCTTTTTTATACTCTCTGGATGCGCACATTTTCCAAATCTCTCAATTTCGGATATATGCCATTTTAACTAGTCTAATATTCCTAAGTATAAAATTGAGACACACCATTCGATTCGTCTTCTTTTAAGCTTTCAAAAGCACTCATTAGAAATTTTTTTAGTGCATAAATAAGCCAAATGCTGCCCCAGTTAATATTTTCATTCGATTGAACCTAATACCGCCACTTTCAAAAATCTTATATAACGATGGGTACAAATTTCAATTACATTTTTCTTAATAGAGTTTTGCATTTCTTTGCTCAAATAGAGAAACGAAAATGTAAAAGAACTCAAAAAAAAAAATCATTTTGCAACGTACAACGGTCAATTTCTAGTTGATTTTTTAAATCAGTGTTAATTAATATTTAAGACATTACTACATAATTTATTATATAAAAATAGCACATCTTCATGATAAATGTTGATACCGAAATTACTTTTCAGTACCAAACAATATTTTCATCCGCCAAAATACTTTTTTCTTAAAATGGCGGTATTAGGTACACTCACTTTTTTACGCCGAAAATAAGTTGTTCGCTTCAAAGTATTATAACTCTGGTTAAACTTAACCAAATTAGTCGTCATCATTTCAAAGGGTGAACGGGCAGCTTTCAAACGAGGTCACGTAAGTTGAAAAATTCGCTTGGCGTAAAACGTTATGGCGATTTGAAATCTTAGTGGCGGTATTAGGTTCTCGTACCTCATACCAAACTTTTCTATAACGCACGTTTGCTTATGTTAATCACGGCTCGGCTTTAACGCAAAAGAAAAAAAATCTTAAATTAGGTTTGTATAGCTGAGCAAACAAGAGAACAATAAACGGATGCGATTTGTTTCAATACTTTTCCGCGTTTTAATATTCCACGCGCGAATGGTGTTACAATAGTATTGACGTACAAAATAATAGCTATACGCGAAGAGCACTTTGCACGTCGTAATCGTGTGTGTACAGCGTAATTATTTGTAGAAGCTATAATGTGTGTATATTTTCAGCGCCATTGTGCAATTTTGATTTTTTTTCTCTTCTTCTTCTGATCGTGTTGTATAGCGAGATACGTGTAGTGATGAATGTTGGCGATTTATTCGCGATTGAAAATTTTTTTGTAAATAGATATTTTTATGTGCAGATTTTATAGTTACGTTTGCGCAATAACACATTAACTATAAACCGCTTGACCTTTACGCGTTTCCGCACACTCATTAACGTAACATGAAATCCCAATTCAAAATTGTAATAATGATAAGGCTCTGTTTTGAAATATTTTTGCAATAAAATTATATTTGACCGTGACACTGCCAGTGAAACGTTGTAAGCTTTCGAAATATACAAGCGTCGTAACCTTGCCGATGAAAAGTCATTAAGTCGTAAAGATAGATTTTGTTAGAAAAATCGTGTAATCTGATCTTAATAGCTGTATTTATCGTTAATCGAGCGACAATTTCGTACATTAAAATCTTTGAAAAAAATAAAAAATAAAAAATTGTCTTTGAATACAAAGTCTTCCGTATCACCGAGAATATCTCTAAGAACGGTTGGCTCATCATCGATGTTGTATAATACCTGAGCAATCGAATTATGTAGATTTCGACGGAAAAAAATCCAGTTCTGTTAATGTTATTAGTGAAAATTTAGTGGCAACGATATCGCATGTGACAAACATTAAACTTTCTCGTGACCTTTCTTTTTATCTTTAGTCTTTTAGTACACGCGAAGGAACTTTTATACTCTCGGCATTTAATTTAATTATACTGTATTATTCTCACAGTCGTTACCGTATTAAAGATAATGCTATTGCGTGAAATTAATGGAGAATAAACTTAGGTTTACATTTAATTATAATGAATACTTTTTAAAATACGACATAAAATAAATTTTGACGAATAAGCTTTAACCACAATATTATAAAAAATTAAATGGTTTATCGCGAATGTATATTGATCGTATATAGAGAATGAAGTCACAAACAAGGTCATCCAGAATCAATATCTTACAAAATTTTGGTCACTGTGTCAATGCCACATTATAATCGCACTTCTTCGTATGCAAACACGTATATTCGCGAAACTAATATAGTAATAAATTGCTGTTACTTGTTCTTATTGCGAGCGACATAACAAAATTATATGGAAGTCCTGTGATAAGATTATTATTATTAGATTGAACTGAAGCACCCTCCATATTCAAATTATCTAAGACATACGATCGGCTGAGGGCTTGGGTTGTTGTTATTAAATAAGAAAAAACATATTTACAGGAAAGATGCACTCTGACATGGAATTTTTCTCTATTTTGTAGTATTAATAATGTAACTTTCTTCGGTAACATTACTTGGTAAGCCTTTTGAAAATTTATTG
>JAWWMK010014218.1:0-21908 GCA_035047105.1 Galeopsomyia nigrocyanea
TTTCCTCTTGTAACAAGCAGAATTCCTCTTGTAACAAGAGGATTGGTTTCAAGATGACCGTCCTCTTGTTACAAGAGCACTATTTTTTTCAGTGTACATGATGTTATACATCCGGCGTCATCTGCATCTCGTTCCAATATACGACAATAAACGCATCGAACGAGCTTCACAAATCGGCGCAAAGCAGTCTCTCGTCGCATCTATATAGATAAGAGTTGCATCGCCCGTTCAATCTATATTTGCAATTGGTGATTCAGCGTGTCCGCTTTGGCTTATAATTAGCCGATCGATTAGCGATCGCGCGTCCGATTCCCGGTAAGCCCTTGGCTCGCATCGCATGCAGCGGCGGCGGCCTACATCCCTCGCGAGCCGACTGTTACTTGCCAGTTGATGGACACGTGCTTTTGGAGAGCTATACGACGACGAGAGGCCTCGATTAAGATCGCTATTTTTCAATGGAAGGACCGACAATGTTTCGAATGGCATTTTTGGCGACTCTTACGAATAACAGTTCTGAGATTTACATTATTATTAGGTTGTGTGAACTCAATAGTTGAATTTGAGCTTTTTACGCAATGTTTCCTTTTCGGGATTGCTTTTAAATAATAAACTTGTTTTACTAAATTAAGATTGGCATTTGTTGTATTTCGAATAATTTATTTCTGTATGATATTTCGTGAAAAAATAATGCCAATGAAAAGCTCATGGCGAAATTTTCGTTTATGTTACATTGGCGTACAAATAATTCTGCACAAGAACTCATTGATTATAAATAAATCTATTCGAGAGGGTTAAATCTCTTCTCTCTCCCCCCCCCCCCTCCTTTCTCTGTCGTTTTCTCTCTCTATTTGTCTTCGTCGTAGGTAACACCAATTTGTCGTCGCAATTCGTCTTGTATTTCAGCGATGAGTAACGAATGGGCGTGTGTTATTTTTGAGCTTTCTTTTACACCTGAAAAACGAAGAAGAAATAAAAACAAAAATAAATCTTTCGATGATATGGTATTCTAGAATGACCTTGTAATATTTTGGTGAGTTGTATAAAAATAATTAGAAATCAATAAAATTATAGATACAAAAAAGAAAATTTCGCAAAAATACACTAATAGTTCAATAAAATATGATTCGTCAGTTTGATAAACTACACCCTTACCTTTTCTAACACACTCCCGTACCTCCATAGCCTCGTACCTGAGCCCAGCACTGTTCAAATAATTAAACTCATGCTTAGCCAGCGGTAACGGCACTTCTTTAACACCATCCGGCAATAAAATCGTCGTAGGACAATAGAAATCAGGTAAACGAATGGTACCCTCGGTACCAATGACGTAAGCTTCATTGGGCATCGAACACTCGGCACTGCTGATTATCGTCGCTGTTCGTCCTCTCGAATAAGTCATCGAAGCCGATAACGATATGTCAACGGATTCGTCGTTCAAGTGTCCGACTGCCTTGATGATTTTTGGCTTCTCGTGATCGAAGATCAAAGAAACGAATTGAATCACGTAGACACCCATATCGAGAATCACACCGCCGCCGAGCTTTTTCGTTCTGAAATATTTTTATGAGAAAATAAGGTTGGCAAAAAATTTAATTAAATCTGTGCAGGAACTAACTTTATCCTGTCGACTTCCGATATCTTTCCACCGAGGCTGACGATCACCTGTTTAACTTCGCCGATACTTTTCTGAGCCAATTCTTCTCTCAGAGTGTCGTAAGCCGGGAAACATCTGCTCCAAATGCCTTCCATGAGAAAGAGCTTTCTCCTCTTGGCTAGATCCAGCAATTCTTTCGTTTGTTTGAAATTCATGGTGAGTGGCTTTTCGCACAGTACGTGTTTACCCGCGTTCAACATCAGTTTACCGAGTTGGAAATGAGTTGGATGTAAAGTGCCGATGTACACGATTTCTGGAAAATTTTGTTTGTGCATATGCGTGGGAGTTAAATATCATTTGGGCTGAGTTTTGTTTCGGAAGAAACTTGCTATTTGGGTGACGAAAGTTTTGTTTACTTCCGTATTTACTTGACGAGAGTTACTTGGAAAGTTTCCAAAAGAATTGATCTGCTTTCGAAACAGTATCAGATATTCCGATTGATTAAATCAAATTGACATTTGAGCTTTTGTTTTTCTTTCATTGTAGTGTAATTTTCTAATTTTCTTTTTTCCGAATTTGTAAAAACGCTCTATTAAACATTTTTGAAAAATACAAAAGATTAAAAAACTAAAATTTCATATGAGGTAAAGTCCACTAACCGATGTTTTTATCGTTGGCAAGTTCCAAGTAGCTGCCGTAAGCCTTTGGTATCTCGTGAAGCTTGGCAAAATTCTGAGCACGCGGCAAATCTCGTGCCGCGATGGCAACAACCTGATGCTCCGATTTCGGCAGCGTTGCGAGTCCACTTGTAAAATCATGACTTATTTTACCCGAGCCAATAATACCCCAACGAAGAGCCATTGTTTTTTTTACGTAAAACTTACGAATAACTTTACTAATCACAATAGGTGCAGTTATGCGACTATCACTTTCAATTTATAAGCGGTTTTATCGATTTTAGTTTTCCCTCGTCTGCGTTTACGTTTTTCTTCGATAAGCTTTACACGTATCGTGTAGAATCATGGCCTTTAACTTGTGCGTTCAAGAGCTGATTGTTGCAATACACAGATAACGTGAAAATTGAAGAGCTTCCTCAAGGAATTGATTTTTAAATGATAATTAACGTCAAGGGCTTTATTTGTTGCATAAGATAAAGCTTGATGTTTGTGTCTCAATGCTAGATTTTATAGAAAAAGGCTTGCGATTTTAGATTTGATGCTTTTTATTAAAGAAAATGTACAGTTTATGTAAAATGAACTTTTAATTAGAAAATTTGAAATGGTAGTAATCTTCGTCATAAGTAAGGCTTCTACAAGGTCATGACTCGACGGCTTTGACCGAATAATTTTTCTTTTAGCAAGACTCACGAATAATTTTTAGCTGTTTCCTTCAATTATATTATCAAATAATTGTTACTGAATGATCGTTCACAAGTCAGCTGCACTTAAAAATAATGGAATATACTTCGTATACCCATAAGTTAATTGATTATTAAAAGTTATTGACTCGGCCGATCAACGAAGTTAAGCAGCGTCAGCGTGGTTACTTATACTTGGATGGGTGACCGCTTTGACGATGCCAGCTTCGTTCATCGATTAGCAGTATTTACACATGCAACAAAGTGAGCGGCAGGTGTGTAATGTATAATATTTATTAAAAATATTATACATTATAACACTGGGTGGTTCGGAACCCACTTGAAACTTTAGGTCCAGTAACCGGGCACTGACAAGCCCGGTTAGCTATAGGGGGTTGCCGTCAAGTAGAAGCATATCCGTAGAAGCAAGAGCAAACATGACTACATAGCAGTCCGAAAGCTTCTCGGTAAAACAAAAAGTTAAGGTTGGGAAAAGTCACACCTCCTACACTACGGTGGTGAGTGAGGTGCCCTGAAAGCCCGAGAAGGGTATAGGGAGTACAAGCAAAAATACAAATATTAAAAGTTATTGGAGTATGGGTTCTAATAAGTACGCAAACACACAGAAATAACCTCTAATATTATATTTTATCCAAGTCAACAACGTCTTCGTCAAAGGTCAGACAAACCGTGAAGGAACAAGAAAAACAAAAACTGCGCCTCTGCGCTGAGGCCTTCATATGTTTTAGAACATAAGAAAATGAATGATTTTAATTTAGAATAAAATCTAAATATTCTTACAAAAGTAATCTAAGAAAAACTACATTTTTTTTACTAAAATTAATTTTTAGAATGGCCCAGCTATACACCCCCGCTAAAAAATTTTGACAAAAATATCTAGAACCTATATCAAAAACATTGACAAATTCAATCACGTTACATCTGTTTGTATTGATTTTTCAATCGAAAAAAAATACACGTACACATCTCGAACCTCAATTCGAATGAAATATTTTTGGCGCGTGCAGTCGACGTCGTCCCCCGTTGTCATTTCGCGATATCAGTGCCATTCATCTTTGAACCGTTGTAAGGCAGCTTGCGTGTGTAGTGTACGGTTTTTTATCACGCAGGCGCGTGGCGACTGTTTTTTTTTTTCGTGAAGCAGCAGTCAGCAGACTGTGAACTTTGTCAAACTAATTAGAATTTTATTAGTGGGGTGACGAAGGGAAAAGTATTTGTGCGTTTTTTTGTAATTGCAACATGTAAATTGAGCTTAATTTCTGTTAATTGGGCGTAAATGTGAAAAAGTTTCTTTTAGCTTGCCTTCAAGAATTTTTTTTGTCTTTTTGCAAATTAGAACTTGAAGCTGCCAAATGTCTTTATGAAATCTCACTTTTTCTCATTTATTACCAGTTTTAACTCTAATTACAAACCTAAACTTTCAATCTTCATTCTATCTTCTCGGTAAGTCCACGCTTTGTAAAGAAGCTACGCAAAAAAAAAAAGAAGAAAAAAACCGGGGAAACACATACGAAACAGTCTTTTCGCATATCCTCGCCGAAAAAGCAGAAGGATCCGCGTGCGTCGCAAACAAAAGGAGGACGTCCGAAGCAAAATAAGGAACGGGAGGACGTTGAATCCTTGACTTTTAAACCGAGCGACTCGTAAATTATTCGCGAGGTCGCCGTTTTATGCTTTCCGCCGCCGCGCAACGCGTAGGAAGAGAGAGAAAAAAAAACACGGGGTCCCCGGAAATCGTCGTCGCACGCATAGGGAAAAACTCTCGCCGAAGGAAGGAAAGACATAAAAAAAAGAAAGAAAGCGCTACACGTGTCGTCGTCGTTCTCCTCCTCCGCCTTATTTTTTTTTCTTCTCTTTCTTATACGGCTTTTCTTTATATGCGCGCTTATTGAGGGGAGATATCGCGAGCGCGAGGATAAAATTTCATTTCTTATGGATATTGTGCAATGTTGGGTGGGTGGGAGAGAGAGGCGGCTCGCGAGAAAAAAAATTCGGACTATTAAACTATTTTACGAGCTCTCGCGCGGATACATTTTGCGCTGGCCAGGAAGTCGTTTCGTATTTTAGTTTATATCGAGGTTTATATGTATTTTCAAGCGCCAACGTTTGCGTGGTTGCGAGATAGCAGATTCTTGATCTTGGAAAACTATAGAAATTTAATGTTTCTCAATTAATGATGTTTATGATAGACATTTCTTTACGTATCAATCGAAAAAAAAATTGAAATTCATTTTATTTAGGAAAATTGGCTGATTTAACAAACAATCTTGACTGAAAACAATAAACAATTAGAATAGCTGTCATTTCTAATTTTTACAAAAAAAAAACTTATACTACTGATATTAAGTCGTTCGTTAGATGGAACGTTTAGCAGTAGATGTCACCTCACAAAAGGCAAACAAAACAAATTCTCCGTGACATAAATAATTGTGGAATAATTAGTATTTCTGATTCCATTTTTTCAAATGAAATTGTCACTTCTGATTCTATAAACTTGGCACGAATATGATGTATAATAACTTTGAAGCATTAAAGCATATTTATAGCATCAACCAAATAAGCATGAGTAGATTGGGCCAATCACTTTGCTAATATTTTTTATAATATTAATTTAAAAAAGTATAAATTTCCGACTTATATTTTTCGCTTATTTTATTGATCGCATATATATTCATTATCCTTCAAGATTCCTAAAAAAGGAAAACAAAAAAATTGGCAATAGACAACTCAAAATCACTTTTTCATAAGAAAATAACAGCGCTATCGAAGCTCTTAACTGAATTACAAACTTTAAGCAATAATCCAAATTGAAAGCTCCATTTCAAAAAGGAAAGTAAAATTTTCCAAAGAGCTTTCTCCCATAAAATTCGATCAACCCCCGAAACTTCATTGCGCGCGCAAACCCAATTTCCAGACACATAAGTAATAAAATAATCCATAAAGCTTAATAAAATCTCATAAAGGCCGTTTAATCAAATTAAAAGCGTATATAGCACAGCGCCGACCGCATGTGCGCGAGTATAAATCCGTATACAGCATCGGTGCTAATACTAGCGCAAATAATAAAAATTAATACGAGCTGCGCCTTGTGCAATCTCGCTCGACAAAACTCGACAGCGCGCTATTTTACAAATTACGAGGCGAAAAGAGAGAGTCGTATAAATCAACGAGGGTAATCCCAATAATGCAATTCTCGCGCTCCTCGCCGAACTAATTCGGCAAAGTGAGCAAATGGCCTGACCCTCCCGCACAATGAATACGCATAATCATGTATATAAAAGTACTACGAGTGAGAGAGAGAGAGAGAGAGAGAGAGAGAGAGAGAGAACACGGAGGGGGGTAAGGATTCTGGTTTAGACGACGTGCGAGAAGAAGGAAACACACAGCCCTTCCACGTTATGTTGGGTTATAACCTCGCTCTCTCTCTCCCCTTATACTACTACACTTCGCTCCGGTCCTTAAATTGTTTTGTAATTAAAGCTCTTTCGATTAGGCGATATGCGTTTACCCCGCGGTGATGTGCCGCGCCGGTTTACGCCTCGCTTGCGGATTGTATTTAGACGTCGGCGCTCATTCGACCTGACACTTTTAGTGCCCAAGAGAGGAAACTTGCTAAGGGAGATTTTTATTTTGTTTTATTGCTGGTGACGTAACTTACTTTGTTGTTAATTTAATTCTGTTATAGTGATTTGTTGTACGAAGTTATTTTTCTTTTTAATAGTTGGGTTAACTGTGACTACTGTGTAAAGTGATTGTTACAATAATATCTGAAAAAATGTATAATCATTGTTTTCATTCATTTTTACTAGTTTTTCATTTGTAAAATAAATATAATGTTCATTTATTGACTGGAATTGTTAACATATTTTTAATATCATTTAATCACAGGAAAATAATAAATCTTATATTTGCTCAATTCTCAAAAAATGATTTCTTAAATTAACAAACAATTTTCTCAAAGATTTTTTTTAAACTGAGAAATATTTTCTATTATTGAGAAAAATACAAAAAAGCAACAAACTTTACAGATATTTTTGAAATATAAAAAAATTATAGTTAATATGTTAAAAAGAGTAAAAAAAAAAATTCCTAATTAAAACGAAGGAGTAGCTAAAAACACAGCAGAGTGTAAAAGCGTATGCAGTTGCTATGGTATTTAAGCATATACACACATAAGCACCTTGCCTATACAGCGAGCCGACCCCCCGCGAAATATCGTACTAAGGGCACGTGCCACATAGCTCGCGACTCGTTAACGAACAAGTCCCGTCGCACGTTGGGTCTGTGCGGCGGTGGTGATGCCTCAGGGGAGTATGTATATGGAGGCAACTGCGAAAAATCAATATGCGCTTAGGGGTCCCCTTCTTCGAAAATTGCCCGGACAACTTTTGCACAACCGAGAAAAGGGCGAGAGTCGACCAAGCGTGCCACCCTTTTTTTTTGCTAGACAGACGCGTACGGACTTCTTCTTCTTCTTCTTCGCTATCTCTGATTTCCGTCTGCGAAAAATCTTTTCTCTCTCTCTCTCTCTCATGGCCAAGTGATGCATTGCTCAGAGTGGCCAGTTCTCGCTCTTTTCTGGGGCTGGACTTTAATGCTTTTGTTAAGACAGATGGCTTGCTTTTGTGTGTTTAATGCTCGTGAATTGTACCGTCATTTGATAGACCATTTTTGCCTCGTTAGAGACTCATTCGCAAAGAGGGTTTCATCCCAGCAGATATTTATCGATAGTTTCTTTTTGCGTATTTTTACATTTATCACTAATTGAAGTTTGATTACCAAAATATTTTTTGATTTTTAAAAGTACATCGATTTTACTGTTGGTCAGAAATAATTTTTTGTTCCCATGCATAACAAACTATTTGTCTGATAAATGCACAGTTACATAAAAGTTCGCAAGATAAAAAAAAATCAGATTTTATTATCCCCGTCTCTATATTACTGATATTACCCACAGATATCTGCGTTATATGTATTACAAGATATATTTATGACGATTTGCTTTGGTTCACCAATATGAGGGTTCCTTCTTCTTCTTTTTCGTTGTTTTTTCTGCGGAGGGTGATGGTGGATTTCCAGGCTTTCTTATCTTCGATGCTGGGGTTGTGCTTTCTTAATTCAATTGAGTAGTGTTCGCGTTCCGAAACCGGATCACGGACATTTTTCAGATACAGAGATTTGGCAATTTCTTTCTGTCGTTTGGTTTCGTGAATTCATTGAATTTAGATCAGTTTTTTTAAGTGAATAGCTTCACTAAAGTTATTTCTGAGACATCGAAAAATGTTAATGAATTACAAAAGCTATAAATAATACTTTGAATACTGAAATAGTATAAGTACTGATCCTAAAATTTATCTATAGGCGTAATTCTCTCACTTAATTGACTTGAATTAATATATTATAATCCTATTATTTATTCTGATAATAGTTTTTCGCAGGTGCGGTGAAGAAACTTTTGTATTTTGTAAAAAAAATTTGTTTATTTTACGTTAATACTATAGAGATTATTATTTGATCAGAATATTGATATCCAGCAACTTTTATTTGTCCAGACAATTAAGGAGGAACGAATACCGAATTGACTGTAATGCAAAAATTGTATCCTGTGAATGTGGACCAAAAGGCACTTCCAACTTGAAACATCAAAATTTGAATTGCATAAGCAAAATAAAATGAAACATTACAAAGAAAAGTTTGAACTAGTACGTAAAAAATGAATTATTATAAAATTATTATATAACTGTTCTCATAATATTTTTTACTCGAATTAAAATAGCATATTTTACTTATCTAAAAATGTCAATAATAATGCTTTGATAAGAACTCAAGAGTCTATATATTTAAATAAATTTCAAAATCATCTCGCAAAATATTAAAATATCTCCAATGGAAACCATACTTAGTGAAGAAGCAAAAACTTGTCTGGAACATTCTACTGACACAAAAACCACAGCAAACTCAAAAGACCTTCCAAAGTGCATGCAAGCATAAAAATTACCATAAACACAAAAAAAAGAACAAAAAGAAGCTCATCATACCTCCTCTCCAAAAAAAATCCCAACGTCGCGAGTGGACAGATAGATATGTAAAAAAAAAAGAACGGCTTTTCGCATGTTAATCCACGGCGGCACAGCGAGTTCGCTAACAAAGTTAGCACGCTCGTAACGCGAGTCACGCCCCGCGAACTTTCCCGTTTGCATATACATACACGTGCACGCGAGCACGTATACGTAGGTATAGCCGAACGCGAAGTATAGAGAGAGAGAAAAACCAAACGATTATTGGCTGGTTGCCGAATTTTCATTTGTTTTGCGGATACCTTTTCGGAAGCGTTTAAATATTTGACTGAATGTTTTGTTTTTTTCTTTTTTTTTCGAGGATTTTTTTCAGTCTCCGAATATATTTGCGGAGAGGTATACATATCTTGAGATTGGATTTGATTGATAATGTAAATTAGTACATTTCAATAAATTAATTTGGTTGTATAAGATTATTTTATGCAAAGGCATTCTATTTCTGATTAATGATGGATAAAGCATTAAAATTTCATAATTTTACGTTTTAAAATAATAAATTAAGCAAGATTGGCATCTTAATCTTTTATGCTACTGGGTATTTCGCAATGCTTCTTTATTTTTTTACAATGCGGCGATATTTTTCAAGCCACGCAAGTGGAATAAAAATTTGGTATTCCAAGCAAAACCGCAAAAGCTTATCTCACGGCAGTACAACTTCATTTGTCGCTTTCAATGTTTTTTTTTCCGAGAACAAGTCGAGCACACTCGAACTGCTTCAGAAATGTGGGCGCATCGAGCTTATCTATCTTAAAAAAATGAAAGAATGTTCTCACAAGCCTTTTGTGGATGATATTTAAGTCGTTATTCACGGAATTATGTATGATAATTTTTTTGGCGGCTAAGTGAAGAGAAAATTGAGAGAAAAATGTTTTGTGGTTGATCGCTGTAACATTGTATAAATGATCTTGCATAAAAATCCATTTGTACATTAGTATTTTTTGTTAAAAAAAATCTCATTTTTAGCCTTTTCTAGATCGAAAACAAAAATAAATCTAAAGAAAAATTATGTAACACTAACGTTAGCAATTCCGTACTTATGAATATAACGACTATACAGCAGCATAAAAGCTCGTGATTTTTCATAAAGCAGTCTCGCACCGTGACAAACCGTTGAAAACTTGTCATTACAGAATTACCAGATATTTGTAAAAAAAACCAACGTGTCTTAAATAACGTAACGATCAATATGACTTTGGAAAAAAAAAAGAAGTAGTCGTTAACCGCGAACAATGCAAGAAAAACGTGCTCTTACGAAATAAGCGTGTATATTCCTTCCTCCTCGTCGTCGTCGAAAGAGATATATGACAATTAAAAGGAAACGAGGCTCGCTCGCGAGTCGAGGATGAAAGCAATCGGCCGGAGGCGCAATGGCGCGCGAGCGCATGCAGACAAACAACGATAGTCACGTATCAAAGAATCTTTTATAATGCAGCTGAAACGTCTCATGTGTATGTGTATGTGTATTCAACTCGCGTACTCGTGGGCTATCCATCGCGCGGAATGACAATTGCTCTTATCGATCGGAACGATCGATCTAACGCAATGACCACTATATACTACCGACTCTGCGACGATCTTTGCCGTCGTCGTCGCTGTCGTCGTTGTTGCACCCAGTCAAGGATTCAAAGCTTGGAAAAGTCATCTAAAAATAACAAGATCTTTTTTTTCTTCTTTTCATTGCATTAGACGCTTGATTTTTCCTGATTGATCGTGATTGCACGAGACTTTATGTGTGTGTGTGTGTGTTGTTACTATATGCTGGATGGGCTGCGATGGATTTATGCGATGGATGCGCTGGAAGAGAATGTATATGTATATTTGCTAGTTGAAATTGTAGATGATTGTTTTAATGGATAAAATTTTTTTTTCTTGTTTGATTGTCTACATCATTGCAAATTTATATTTAAAAGTTAGAACGAAAAACTCTTATTTAATTGGTATTGGAATATAATTTGTAGCGAATGAGCAATGCTTTAATAGAGACAAATTAAATCAACGATTCACATAGATGATTATTATTTGAATAATTAAAAACAAATCTATTTATAGAGTCCCAGCACGGTTTAAAATAATTTTTCACTTTGGTTCATCAACATGTATTTCCATTTTTGGTACAATATAATTTGAAAGTAAGATATCCCGACTTGCAAATATTTCCATCATTTCAAAATTTTTGACTTTCAAAAATAATCTAATTGAGATGTAGGCATATCCAGTCTGCAAACAAAAAAAATTTTTCAGCTAAAAATCGAGCAATCGCCAAAATTATACCTATATGGATATTTTTAATAACATTTACATCAGAAATAGACTTTGTTTAACAATAATTTTATGATTCACGCTAGATGATAACAAAACATGCTATACGTTCTCGTAATTAAATTTTCCTCGCGACCTGAAATGCTCAAAAAAAAATCCAACAGTAGTTTTGTGTAAGTCAAGTATTACGTATCTGCAAACTCATTTTAATAAAAAAAAATGCGCGGAAAAGTTTCAATTGCTTTTCACCTATTCGCAACTTTTCTCTCACTTCCACAAGCAAATTGTCTTTCGAAGACCAGGAAAAACTCAGATTGCTCTCAATTTACATTCAAATTCGAAGAGTTCCACGTTGACTTTTACTTTTCCTCGAGAAATAAGCGACATCAACTTTACAATCCTGATACTGAGTTCAAAGCGGAAAAAATTGATTTCGATCCTCGTCGAAGAACAACAGTGTTAGTGCATGGATTTATGGGAAATAGTCAAACTAGGGACATGTAGGCATTGAGTAATATTTGTTAGAATGGGTAAGATATATATAAGAAACTTTTACCTAAAAAACAATTAAATTCACTTTTAATTAATAATATAACTTTAATAGCAAGATTCGAATGTTATCAACGTAGAATGGAAAGAAGGGTGTTCGAATGTTTTTGCCTATCCTCAAGCAGTTGTTAACACTGAATACACAGCTATTCAAATAAGACGGTAAAGTATTTGATCAAGTGAAATAATTCTAGAACGTTCAAATCTAATAACAAATGTGTTTTCTAGCCTCTTCAAAATATTCATTAACAAATGGAAAAATAGCGATCATTGGGGACCACTACACTTCATCGGTCACAGTTTGGGGGCTCACGTAGCTGGTCAAACTGCTGATCTTTTGAAACGTAAAGATAATTTAACTATTGATCGAATCACCGGCCTTGATCCTGCTGGACTTTGTTTTGATGTTCCTGATTCTCCGTTGCGTCTCAAAAAGGCCAATGCTAAATTTGTTGATGTCGTTCATACCGATGCTGCTCATACAGATCTCGAACAAACTTTTGGTCTACGTGATTCAATTGGTAGGTAGTTATTTCTATTTTATGATTACAATAATTCACTTTTCAAAAACATGTTTCTTTTTTCATAACACGTAGAAGACGTTTAAAACTGACAATTTATTTTAGGTCACGTTGACTTTTATATTAATGGTGGTAATAAACAGCCCGGATGCGATAAAGAACGACGCAAAAGGACTGTGAATTTCTTTGAATTGGCTTTGCACGGTTGGTACTCAATAAAGTAATTTTCAGTTATTATAATTCTTTTACTCCAACTAAAAAATTATTATAATACTGTTCCGATATGAAAAATTATAATGCCATATAAAATAGCAGAAAACATGTAATACCCACAGAAACAATTTTTTTTTAGGTCTAACTAACGGTATATGCAATCACAAGCGAGCTTTAACACTGTTTACTGAAACAGTTAAAGAAGCTAGTAAATATGGATGTCAGTATTGGGCACGACCATGGAATTTGAACAGCACACCCGCGGAAACTAAACAAATTTTCCAACGAGAGTGTACATCTTGTGTAGAAATGGGTATACTCGCTGAAAACCATCAATTGACGTCGAATATTTATTATCTGCCTACTACAGGTCAACCGCCTTATTGTAAGAAAAGTGAGTTCATTCTATAAATTACTTAGAAATAGTGATTTATATGGAAAAATAAAAGAACGATGTAAACTGTAACAATATTCTTTAAAATTATTGTTGAATTGTACATTTTGTTATCTTGAATAATAATACATGTACAACTGATTTTTAGAATACAACGAAAACTCATTTTTCAGTAGGCATTTTGCGTTTTCCAAATGGTTTCTGAAATTTTTATTTTCATTAAGCCAACCAAGCCAAGAATATCCGCTTTTCAAAAAATTAATTTTAGAAATGGAATAACATTTTTGATATAAGTTTGCAAATTTTAATGTATAAATGCACGTTGTATAATTTTTTGTGTCTCAGATCATGAATTTAACATTATTTTAACAACATCAATTTGTTTAAATAATTTATGTGAATAATTAATTTTTAAGTGATAATAATCAACTTCTAGTTATTATTACCAATAAAATCTATATCAAGACTTTCATTCTAACCGTTTTAAAAATATAGTTTCTACTAGAATATAAAATTTGTACAAAGTTCATATCGCTAACATTTTCCAGATGGTACGAGAACACGTTGAAATTTTAACCAAAATTTATCATAGTTCAATAAAACTAAATATTCATATTTGACATTTGAGAATCAATATATGGTTCTTTGTAAGGAAAAGTGACGAACCTCAATATTTGTATAGCATAACTCTATGCATGATTGGTCTAAGATAATTCATCGAATTTTATTAAACTTTACAAAAATACCTATTGATTGCAAATTTACCAATTTTTATGTACTAATGACTCATGATAAGTTATCAAAAACTAATCAACAGATGTCGCAATGTACCAAATCCGGCAATCATTCGTCATGTATTGGCGTTGTGGCCTTATACTGTAAAAGTTCTGCCAATAAAAAACTTACTATACTATACTATCATTCGTCATTTTTTCATCAAAATTATAATATTTGATAATTTCACTATTCATTTTATTTCAAGTTAACTAGGATTCCAGTACAATGCCAGTAGGGTCTACCATTTTCGCGAAATATCCATCAGAATTTTTCCACCAGGGCATGCACACACTTGTTCAAATCGGACACAGAGTTTACTCTATAACGCTTACAGTATTTGCGTTTGAAGATAGTGACAACTGACGCACGATTTCGTAATTAAAATTTCCTCGTGAACTGAAATAAAATGCGAAAAAATATGCTCGACACTTCTCAAAATGGCTTCGACTTCTAAAAGTGGCAGCATTACAACTTAAAAATCACATGACGGCAAATTACTATACTGAAAAATGTGCGGGAAAGTTTCAATTTTTCTCGACATATTCGCGACTTTTCTTTTGCTATCGCAAGCAAATGGACTTTTCTGGAATAGTACCGTGAAAGTAGATTGCTCGGCAATTATCTTATCTTGAAATACGAACAATTTTACGTTGACTTCTACTTTTCTTCGAGAAACAAGAAAAATCAACTCTACAATCCCGACACTCCGTTTGTACCGAAACAATTAGATTTCGATCCTAGCCGAAGAACGACGGTATTAGTGCATGGTTTTTTGGATAATTTTCAGGCTCTACATTTCCAGAGATTGAGTAATAGTTTGATTAAATACGTAAGTTTAAAAAAAATTGTTTCAATAAAGAAAATCCACAATTTTGTTAAATTACTATTACAAATTCAACGGCAAGATACAAACGTTATCAACGTAGATTGGAGAAATGAATGTTCAGACTTCTTAGCCTAACATCAAGCAGTTGTTAACACTGAATACACGCAGCTATTCAAATTAGACGGTAGCGTGTTCATTCCATCAACGTTTTGCAAAATATTACTTGAACATTTAAATAACAAAATAACTTATCTTTACAGCCTCTTCGATACAATAATCAACAAATACCAACACACTGCAAAATCCGTGGAATAGAGACGTCAAGACAATTTGATCGTTGATCGTCTCACCGGCCTCGATTCCGATGAACCTAATGTTATTTGTCGTTACGTCTGAAGAGTAGTAATGATAAATTCGTTGATGTTATTCACACCGATTCTACGACAAAGCACGAACAAGGATTTGCTTTACGTAATCCGATCGGTACGTATCAATAGTATTTTCTTTTTTTGGGGGTTCAATGTATTTCAAATTGATTATTGATTCTAGGTCACGTTTGTCAATAGTGGTAATTCACAGCCAGTTTGTGAGTTAAAACAACGACGCAAAAGGACTACAGACTTTGTTGGAATATCTAACGGACGGTTAGTACTCGTAAAAAATGTGACATTTTTTAAGTTAATATACAACAAACTGCCCATAAAATTTGCTTTCATGGTATGAAATTTCGGTTTACCGCACATTCTGGTAGAGATTTTTCTTTCGAAAACAAAATATTTCGGAATTCTAATAATAGTTTTGAAAAATCCTTTTTTACTCAACGGTATATGTCATCACGAGCGAGCTATAGTACTTTTTAGAGAATCAGTTATACATGCCAGAAAGAATATGTGCAAATTTTGGGTTCGATCATGGAAATTGAACAGCACACCCGCGGAAACTAAACAAATTTTCCAACGAGAGTGTACATCTTGTGTAGAAATGGGTATACACGCTGAAAATCATCAATTCACGTCGAATATTTATTATCTGCCTACTACAGGTCAACCACCTTACTGTAAGAATTGATTCTGTGAGTTGCTTTGAAATACAACGATCAAGTGAAAAAATAAATAAATGATGAACGTTGTAACGGTGATAATAAAAGAAAAAATTGCATGTACACACTCACCGTGGATTGTATCTGGTGGAACGTTACAAAATAAAAGAATATTATTTATTGGCATAACCTTTCCAAAAAGTTGCTCTGATAGGCTTTTTTTGAAAACGTTCCAGGAGATACAATCCACGGCGAGTCTATTTATGATTGATTTTTAGTTATAAGAAAAAATGAGAAAATTGTAAGCCAAACTCTTGTAGATGTAAAACCAGTTTTTTGAAACTTTTAACCAAAAAATCCCTTCGCAATTCGCGGCGTATACTTAAATCATTGCTTTGAATTAAGAGCATTTATTTGAACTAAAAATTTTATTCTTAAATTTAGAAATTTGCTACCGCAAAATTGTTTTTGAATTAGTAGAATTTTTTTCGAGAATGCAGCAAATTTACGAAATTTATTTTTAAGAAATTTTTTACAGTGTACATTCGTCAAAAATATTCGACGTAGCACAAATACAAATTAGCAAACATCATTTCCTAACTAAAAAAAAATCAATGCCCAACAATATTATCGTATAGCTAAAACAAAACCTTCACCAAAAATAATTTATAGCGAACATTTCGAAATTCATCGAGCACGGCAATATATCAAAGAGAGTAGAAGTAGTGTGCGCGACGTTGTGACATGGTTGTATATAAGAAAAGGGAGTCCAACTCTCGGGGGTTGGTTCTAGAGTTCTCGACTCGCAATCTCGTTGACTTTAACCTCCCTCTCTCCCTCTCTCTCTTTGCGCACACGGCATTACCCAAAGTATGTGTGTGTGTACGTCCCTCTCTAACTGAAATTTATGAAGCGCACGGGATATGCTCCTCGCGGTCTCGGGCATTAAAATTCCTCGCTATACTTCCGCTCGCGCGTTTTCGAGAAAATTGATGTTTATTAATGACCCTATATCTCTCTCTCTTTCCTTTTGTCCCGTTTCATTAATTCCGCGTGATGCTTGATGCGTACATGGAGCGTTATTTCGAGATTATTGCGACGCGAGAGATGTAGATTTTTTTATGGGCTGTAAAGAGAGAATAGGTGCGAGGGTGTTATTGTCATGTTGAGGGTATAATACGAGTCTCTCTCATTGCAAGGGCTTTATGTGTGAAAATTGTTTTATCGAGTGGCGCCTGTTCAGCTTTCAATGCGTGTGGCAATATAGCCGAGGGTGAATTTTTAGTGTCCTTTTTTTGAGGAATTTGTATGGTGTCGTGATGTGACGTTTTCTATTCACGTTGAAGAAGTTATATGTTCATCGTAGTCGTTCGCTTGTGCTTAATAGTTATTGCTATCAGTGATGAAGAAACGCTTGGAACGATCTTTTTTTTTTGTGGGTCCCTATACAAAAATGATTTTTGTTTAAGTTTTGCAAGATAATTCTTTTATTTTTTATTTACTTCTTAAAAAGTTTAAGAACAAATCAGTCTAAAAATAACTTCTAAAGTAACTCTGTCAAACTAACAAAGTAGTATGCAATTCGTGGCGTGTTTGTATATGTAGCATTGGAAAAATTGTCTATCTAACACAAAACAAAAATTTTATAAGTTTAATCTATACAATCGCTTTTATCACAACTGTTATCGAAAAACGTTAATTTTCGAATTTTATTAATAATAAATAAAAGATCACTGCTGACCGCAAAAATGATAAAAAAAACTAATATGAAAGTTAATGTCTTTGTAATAGGGTGCTACTAGATATACCTGATGCATCTATAATTTATAGATAAAGATCATCATCGAACCGCCCAGATATCCAGCCGAAAACGATAAAAAAAAAGAGAGAAACTTTTACGATTCAAGAAAAAAAAACATGTCTTATATAATGTTGTCCCATCGAGAAAATGCTGTTATCATGTAAACAACCCAACAAAGAACAAGAAAAAAAAACAGAACTGTGGCGGCGACAACCCCCATATCTTTTTTTATGGTCCTCTCACACTCTAGTTATATACTATTCCGAAAAGAAGAAAAAAAAGCGGAAGAAAAATAGCGTACACATTAAATATATATAGGCGAGAGAGAGAGAGAGAAAAAAGAAGCGATCTAAGCCGTCAAAGGGGGAGCGTAAAGGGCCCCGCACGAATCGTCGCCATGGGGGTCAGCACGCGACCCACACACACACACACACACACACACACACACACACACACACACACGCGCGCACACACACACACACACACACACACACACACACAAACACAGACAGCTGTCCCTTCGTCAAAATCGAGGTCATCGAACCGAAGGGAGAAGGGCCTATAAGTTGCACCTTTTGGACGTGAAAAAATTTCTTTTCTCAAGCATACAACACATACAAGTCGTTCCCCTAACTTTTTTTCCTTCGCTCGCTGCCATTGTCATGGAAATGACGGCTAAGATTTTTCAATCAGTTTAAAAGGAAGCCGATGCGCGCTCTTTTATTCAAATGTTTTTTTTTTCTTCTTCTCGAAATTGGCTCATTTGTAACCCAATGCTTCGGTTGATTATGTACATCCGAGGGTGCCACACACAAGCAATCTAGAAGATGGAAAATTCTTATTTTTATTTATTATTTCGAAAATTTTCGAACGCAATTTGTAATATTAAAGAACATAATTCATTTCTCGCGCGCTCGAGTGGGTGTTAACGTGTATAATACCGCGCGACGAAAATAGTTCATTTCTTGCCCATCATATAAAGACAGCAAACGCGAGAGTTTCGCCATGGACCAAAACTTCTTGCCAAAGTGCGTTAGCCAAATTACTATTATTTGTTAGCGATTCTGCACACCGCTGCGTTGCGTTTCGAAAATAGATCCTATTGTGTGTATGCTCGAGTTTTAATTAGGCTTTTAGCGTTTACTTACAATTAGGAGGTCGTTAATTATTCGCAAGGAAATACACTTTGATAAATCAGTTCGAGAGTTTAATCTTCACGCTGTACCAAAAATCGATTTTTGTCTTTTTGTCGCGTTGATTTACGAACTGCCCAAAATTATATTCGAACGCATCAAATACAAATCACGAAAATATTATTTGATTTCCAAATACTTTGACACCAATATACCATACACGAAAGCTCCGATTAGCACGACAAAAACCTTCGTGAAGTATGCGCGGCACATTAACAAATCATATAATGAGGAAAATTTTCGTCTTATTTCAAGCCGTGCAACCTCCAATAAATCAGGCGTCCAGGTGATTTGTCTCTCGGGGGGCAAGTATATTACCACCGGTTAAATACCAAAGCCGCGCCGCGACTTCCAAGGCATTCCATCCGCGACGCGTCCAAAGGCACAAAATTATAACAAGCCGATTCGTAGAACGCGCAAGCTTTCTCGCGCTATTTATCTCCGAGAGAGCTTTTTGGGAGTATGTGTATATGTGTGTGTGTGTAACTCATCGCCGCGCGAATGAAAAAACAAAATTATGCAAGCCGCCCAATTAGCGTCGATCGAAGCGTTGCGGTTGTTCTGGCAGAGATCCATCTTGTTCTCGGAACCAATCCTCAATCGCGGACGATTCTCGCGGCTACGGCCAATAACGATTGTGTTATGCAGCTGGCTACGACCATTTTTTTTTATTTTGCGAGGCGTATCTATTGTGTGCTATTGCTTGGGGATTGTTGATTGGAAAAATTAAATTGACTTTGATTTGGTTCGACGGCGATAGAGTAAAGTTAAAAATAAGTCTGTAATTATTTTTTCCAAATCTACATGGATAAAAATATCTCCAACAAGGTTTTTTTCTGATCGTTAAAGAATTAATTTTTAATATTATATTTCGATTTCGTTCGACCAAAACTTGAAGATAAACATATTAATTTTCATTTTCTTTCGAATCTATGTCACTTAATATATAAAACACAACTCATAAAATCAATCATTTCTTACAAACCCACTCAGCACTAGCTACATTCAAATTTTTCGAGGTCACAACGACATTCGCAGATGTTGCAAAGGTAATATAACGTTCGCAGTGTCCTCTAGCCGCGGATTTTCCTCTTTCGAAATGCGCGCCGCGTGCTTTGAAGTTCGAAATTGACTTGCATCAACCGCGCGCGGTTTGGTGAAGTATATAGAGCAGTCGTCCGAGGACTTTTTTTTCGATCTCAAGGTGAAAAATTCAAACATCGAGGATATATAATTTAACGATATTTGCTACTTGAAATACTAATTTTAATAATTTTAATACATTTTTTTCCGCGTTGCATCCACAAATGCTCGTAAAGCATTTATAATGAACGCGAGCGTCGCTTCAATTATAAAAGACATCTCTATTTTGGTACTGTGTGTGTGCGTGTTGTTGCCGTGGGATCTGTACAGCTGTCGCGCGCGCGAGTTGTGAAGCGTCGGCAGCAGCGCAAAAGGGGCATCGCGCGTTGCGTCGAGGGACAATTGAGAGAAAGAGAGAGAGAACCGCACCGTAGTATAGTGGCACTTGCTTCGGGAATTTCGAGCGTTTAATTCCACTAATCGACGGATAGGATGTATAAAACGCCTGTTAAGCCTCGGAATTATGGGGACACACCAGATGAAATTCAATATACGCCGGAGGGGAAAATATATTTTGTAGGAAATAGATGGTTCTTTCTTTTTTTTTTTTTTGCTTTTTACGATTCAATTTGGAATGTCATTTCATTAAAACACGTTTTTTTTCTTCTTCTGAGTAGTTTGATTTCGACTAGAGTATGTGAATTGATTTTTTTACTGGTTTTCGGAATGATACTTTTGCAAGTTTAATGAATTTTTTAAAGTAATCGATTTTTATTTTCTGAAAATATATCTATTATCCGAAACGAGTAAAGTTTCTTGCATACAACTCCTTTACTCAAAAGTGTAGCATATTTCGCAAACTGAACAAAAATAAGCACAAAGTGTCTTCATTTCTTTGAAAAAGTAAGTAATATATGGTCAGTTATTATGTATACGAGAGTTCACTCAAAAAGCTTTCTGCAACCCTCGCATCAATTCGTCGCTGTCCGAAGCGCAGAATGAAGTCCGCACGTGTATAATACATAATAAAGAATATCGCGCGTAAAAAAAAAACAAGTCCGTCACTGAATTTTAAGACTCTACTCCATTAAAAGCGCGTCGTGCGTCTGGACGACATCAATTTAGAATGGCGCAAAAAAGGAAGTCGAAAATTTTCGAGTCGCTCGTAAATCATGCGATTGAAGCGCGCGCAGCACGGCTATATATGTATTATAGCTCGAAATTCGCCAGAGATGCGACCTTTAAAACCGCTTACTGTTTTTTCTTCTTCTCATTTTAGGATCGTCTTTGGCTGCGGCTTGTAAATTTTCCATTTTTGGGACGCGAAAGTTTTAACGTAAAAGTTCAATCGTAAAAAAGGTGTTTATGTGCGAGATAAATTCAAGAAAAAAAATGTTAGCTTCGCGCATTCTTGTAAGGATAAAAAGAAACACAACGCTCGCAGTTATACAAGAACCTCTCAAGATTCCTATATTAAATGCTTTACGATTTTCGCTTCAGCCATAATATTACATAAATTGCGCATTTCCCACACGACAGATCATCGACTGACAGATATACCTATTTAATTGTCATTTTCATCGAACGTTTCTCGATAGAGGAGAGTCGTGCGCGAAGGAACGTCGCTGCTCGCGAATGTATCTGAATCGCGGTGGTTTGACCCTGGCTCACTGACCCTTTTTTTAACTCGCACGCCGCGGAACCTTCGCTTTACGCACGTATATACTCTTTCTCTCGATAAACAGTTGCAAGTTGCCGTGCGCAACTCTTACACAGCGTGTTTAACTTTTAACAAGGATGAATCTTCGGTACACGAGAGAACATCATTGATCTTGGCTGTTTGCTCTATGTATATGCACAGAGTTTTGTAAATGACGTGACGGTCGAGGTGACGGTGGTATGCTCCGGAATTAGGTTGAGATTGTACATTCCTATTTTATCATTTTTTTTTCATTTGGATGATTACAAGTTATGAAAAATAAGTTTTGCGCTGGTTTGGTCAAAAAAAAAAAAGTTACTTTGTACATTGAGCAAATCGTGATCAGAATGTCACGAGCATGGCATTGCGGTTATCAATACCCTGTAAGAAAGTTTACCGTAAAAGATGGTCAACTGGCCAGTTTCTGTCCATTTTTGTCCGACCATAAACTGGCCAGTTATGAAGAATATTCACATGTGGAAAGCATAGGCAAAAATGGTGAAAA
>JAWWMK010014239.1:0-21898 GCA_035047105.1 Galeopsomyia nigrocyanea
TTGGTGCGTGCCCCTAATATGAAAATTCGGACAATCGGTGCCGAATTATGGCAGTTTTTTTGTGGAATTGCTCATATAGAGAGAGTTCTAGATGCGCTTTGGCTAAAGCGATGCGCAGATGTGCACACCCACACTACGATCTTTCGCTCTTTTTTTTTTTTTGTTATTTCGGGGCTGACTGCCTGCCTGCCTGACTGCGTCGTCGTCGTTTAGTGTGTTGCGCAATTTTACGAGTGGTATGGGCTGCTACGACTCTTCTTCTTTTTTTCTAAAGAATTTTTTTATTTTTGACTGGGGCTTTTGCGTTAATGAAGGAAGAAGTACATTTTTATTGGTATATTCAAGAGTATGAAATATAGTTTTATTCGTGGCAGAAAATAATTTCTCCAGCGAGGAAAGTTTTCGATTACATTTTTATTGCTTTATTTGCTTGCTGTTTTTAATAAAATCGTGTATTAAAAAATATTTGACCCAAATATTGTCAAGATATAGATTTCTTGAAAAAAAAAATGTACAAGCTAATTCAAGTAGTTACAAGGAGAAATAGTCAGACGAGGGTTGATCACGCGGTATTGTCAATTCACTTCTACTTCACTTCACCGAACGATCATTATAACAGAGACATGCCGACAATACACAATGCCGTTGAAGTCAAACTCCTTCAATGTAAAGCTTGTATAAAGTCAACAAAAGA
Source organism: Galeopsomyia nigrocyanea (assembly GCA_035047105.1). NCBI lineage: Eukaryota > Metazoa > Arthropoda > Insecta > Hymenoptera > Eulophidae > Galeopsomyia > Galeopsomyia nigrocyanea. The sequence goes on from JAWWMK010014239.1 coordinate 695, forward strand.
GGGGGGAGTCCAAGACAAACGTCTTCCACCGCGTGCGCGACAGCAAAAGGCCATTATTATGAAAATTTTTGCGATTTTCGAACCGACACAGTTATTATATTTATATAATATACCTTTTCCCACAGAAGAAAAAGAAAAAAATACGCGCAGATAGGGGCCACTCCTTGATCAATAGCATGCTGCTGCTGCTGCTGCTGCCTGTCGTTCCGATACGTGTATGTATGACAAGTTGGTCGCCTGAACCCATCCGACGGGCTTAGCCAACTTTAATGGACGAGGGTAGTGTAAACATTCCGATCCCGATTCTTTCTTTCTCTCAAACGACGTCACAGTGTGCCTCTCTCTCTCTCTCTCTCTCTCTCTCTCTCTCTCTCTCTCTCTCTCTCTCTCTCTCTCTCTCTGCATGCATGCTTATTTTGCGAGATCCGATGTGCCGCTTTAATTGACAGCTCCCAACCGGCCTCTGTAGTTTTAAACTGCTTTTTGTTTCGTGCACGTTACGCTCGATTTATTTATTTAGTTTTCTTTTTATTCTCATCGTCAGATCTTGTATATCTTGTATCTTGTATACAGATATTTTTTTGAAATGACTGCTGTGAATTATTTCTGCGCTAGGGATTTTCGAAGTTGTATTGCTTCAACCTTGGTTCGTTTGTACAAATCTATGTAATGAATTGAAAAGAAGAAAAGTGCTGTGAACTGGAAACATCGCTATTTGAATATTTAAAATCGATTCGATCAATCATTCTACTAATGCATTCTCTCAAGTGTATACTTGGATAAGAGTGTCATGAAAACTAATTTGTTGTCCTTCAATCGTATTTTATATAAATTCTGAAAAATACATTCAATTTGACAAAATATCACATTATCCAAACATTCAAAAAACAAAAATAAAAGAACTATAGTGGTATGAAAAAATCAAGCTTCGGCTCTCTCGCGCGCGTTATTTTCGCAACATCATATTTCAAGTGATTGAACGCTCAGCATAATAACAAGCCGCAGGCACGCCATGTTTACCCAGACAAAAAGTCAACGGCCAGAGCGCAGTGCAGTGCAGAGCAAAGAAAAAAAAAACGTCAAATTGACAAACGTTCATTCAATGTTAATTATAAACGCTCGCGCGTCCAATAAAACCGCACTCGCGCGCTTTGCCAAAAGCTTCTTTCACTCTGTAGGTCATCGATTGCAGATGCAACGCACGTACAAATGATGCATCATACGATCAAATCGTCTCTCTCTCTCTCACGTTTGATATATTTAAACAGATATCCCTTTCAGTATACGCTGGATTATAATTGCAACGACTCGCGGCCTTGAGTCGCAATATTGCTCTCTCTCTCTCTTTCGCTCTCTTCTGGCTTGACTGCAGTATACTATACGACGTTATAGTTACGTAAAGTCGAGGCCGCTGCTGTTGCTGCTGCTGCTACCGCCGCCGGCGCAGATGCAGCGCGTGCGAAAAAAAAAAAAAAACCAACGAAATAACACACATACACGCACACGGAGACGTTTATCTGGAGCGCATCTGCTAGCTTAAAACTTCCTGTGCATATAACAGTCAGATTTCGGATGCCTGCTGCGTTCAGATAACGTGTTGTATATACGTTCTTCTTCTTCTTCTTCTTTTTTTTTTCAAATTGCTTAATGGTAGCGTTTAGGTACCTATACATAAGCGAGGATGGTAGATGATTTTACCGAGAACGCGATTAAGCACCCGCAAGTTTTTTTTTTTCCTCTTTCTTCTTCAGAATGATAATTGTTTCTGTCTTATCTTTGAGAATTATTGTAATTGACAGAAAAACCGTGTGCGTGCTTCTCGATGGGAATCCGTCTTGGCAGGTTGAAAACTGCACTTTTTGCATATTATTATACACGCGGATGCGTTATGAATCTTTAAAGGAATAAATGAGAGCTACCGCGAAGACCACAACTTCGTTAATCATGTAATGTGTGGTTTATATATACATATTTTTCTTGTGTTACAGTGCTTCGTTCGATTTCTTCGTGAATTATTGACGTTGCGCGATTGCAAGTGTAATTCTTAATGTCGAAAATTGAGAAACGTATCGAAAAATTTGAAAGTTCAAAATTATATAATATATGAATAATTTTGCGATGGCGGGATATATTAACGAGGAAAAACTGTAAATTATTTTATTTAACTTTGAAAAAGTAAAGTGTCAAAATTTATAATAATTGAAACTTCACTTTTTCTTTGAATTTATGATTAACTAGTAATCGGCGTTATTTAAAAATTAAGAAGCAATTAAAACAACTTTTGAAAAACTTAAGAAAAATATATGACCAATTCTATGAACAAAGTGCATTAATTTGGCAGCCTTTTTTTCAAATAATATTCAAACTGCGGATACGCTCTCAATTTTAGGGGTACGTGGTTCTACGGGGCATCAATAGATTCGTATTTCTCTGGCTCATCCTCTCCTTATTTGTGACACCCCTTTTTTTTGCTTGTGAGGGTGTTCAAATCACGTGAAAACTCTGACATCGATAAAAACGAAACGCAAAATGTTATCGTGAATCTAACTTCAGAATCGAATTCTGTGGCTCAAAATACGTTGAAAACCAAATTCTACTTTTTTCTATTCGAAATTCCGACGCTTGTAGAGTTCTAAAAACACGCAAAATTCATTGAACGTGTCAGATTTGAAATTTTATTAGTTTTTTAATTTTTATGCACTGTTATATTTTAAAAAGCTCTACAAGGGTCAGATTTTAGAGTAGAAAAAAAATGGTTTCCGACCGTTTCCAGAATTCGATTCTGAAGTCAGACTATCGCTATTAGTTTTCATTTTTTGTTAAATTAAAAAAAAACCATGAAAATTCGTGTATTCTTTTTCGACCGATATTACTACTTCTAAGCTGTGTCACAAAGTTGCGCAATGAGGGGCACTAGTATTTTTAGGTTCTATTAGTGTTATAGATTGAGAAAATATAATAACTACTAGCTTACCCTCAAGTTTATATATATATAAACTAGATGTTATACCCTCAAGTTTATATAAATTAATGCAGTTTTTTTGTGGAATTGACCATATAGAATCGCTTCAAAAATCGTAGAAATGCAGCAATCGGAATCTCGTAACTATCGTACAGCCAATATTTGTGTCGGTCGCGAAAAGGACATCGCGGATTGGGGGAAGGCAAAAGTAAAAAAAGAAAAAAAAAGGGACATCGAGTGAGTGAGAACGCCAAAACGTGATAAACTGTTATGTGCAGAGCAGCGTGGCAACGTAAATACCCACCTCGGCAAACAGTAATTTAGCCCTTTTTTTCGGTCAGCGTCGACAGAGACAGGAGAAGGAAAAAAGAGAGAGAATATCACGTGTTGGTGTATGTGTGCATGTGTGCGCGACGACGACGAAGGCGAAATTCCCCCCTCGAAATTAGTCCGCGACCTTGAAAACGAAAGGGGATACATGCAGGCGCGTGCGAAGGGAACTGGGCTAAACACGAATTTCGGCTGTTGCACGGCTCCTCGTGTGTGTGTTATAGTGTGTGTTTGTGTGCAGAGGCAGGCCCCGCAGATGTTCGTTCGCGAAATCTACACGTGGCGAAGTATACGATTTCGCCCACAACCTTCTAAAACGTTCGCGTGTTGTTGTACTTGACCTTGATCGGCGACGCTATGGCACACCACCACCACCACAACCTGCCGAAGCTTTCGCGTCGTCCACCTGCCTCGACTTTTTTTTTTACACGAAGGGCTGACTGTGCCGAAAAAAAAGGGAGGAAGCCTCACCGGCTGACATTGAACTTCGGCTCTCTTTTTTTTTTTGCCACGTGCATTCATGATCTTTCTTCTTCTTCTTCTTCTTGTTCTTTTTTATATATACACATATACCCACGAGGATTCATGTGACGTTCCGCAGCGACTTTTGACTAGTGGAAGAGCGGAAAGACCGATGAATGATTTCAAGCTGCAGTTGGGACTTTTTTTTTTCGTATACTCGAGTGGAGGATTTTTGTCGAAATAATGGGGACATGGTTTCTTTTTCATGCAATAGAATTGAAAGGAACGATTGTATTAGAAATGCAAATTTTTTTTCTGAAATAAAGGAAATCGAATTTCTCTGTAAATTGGCTTGAATGTCAAGTTTGCGATTCGTATAACTTGCATCTCTTTTGACGAAAAAAAAAAACTCGTTCAAAAAGAATAAAATTAAATCTGGCGAATACATTCACAACTGCGTATCTTATTCCGTCGCAACGAATTTGGTTCACACGATACAAATAACGGATGATCGATCACATACAAAATATTAGACTGATTATCAAATACGCACATATACATTAATAAATTCAAGCATATATATATGCAATGAATAGCAGCGCGAGATTTTCATCAATCATCGCAGTCAAAGTGACAAAGGATCGTATACACGTAAGATGCTCGAAGAAAAATATAAATATAAATGCAAGTAAGCGAGCGCACGAGCAACGCGACACACCACCGAATAGATGCAATCACACTTGCGCGCGAATGAGCTTTATCGCGCCAATAAAAAAATCATCTCTCATTATCCAGCCATTTAAAAGCCCCGCCATAAATCATCCTCAGCGTCATTCGTTCTCAAAGGCGCAAAAATATACTCGTCTCTCGTGCAGAAGAAGAAGAAGAGAAAAAAAAACCGTCGACTCATTGGAGCAAAGAGCTTGCGCGCTTGTTTAAAAACGAATCTCTCTCTCTCTCGCTGGCTGGTCGTCGGTGAGAGTGAACAAAGTGTGCGCATTTCAAGTTCAAAGGCGCTTTTGTTGAGAGGGTCAGGCGAAAAGGGTTGTGTTCGTTTTATTTTTTTCTTCACATGCGCACATATTGATTTGCGTTCGAACAGGTCGCCGTCGTTGTTAAAGTTTGTGTGCACGTGAAAGAGAGAGAGAGAAGACGGAGACTACTCTCGCGAGTGGGGATCTTTCTTTTTCTCTCTCTCTCTCTCTCTCTCTCTCTCTCTTTCGTGTCCTTAGTTCTCGGACGGCACGGCCTTGAGACGCCAGCGATCCTCAATGCACCAGCTTTTGCACACGCGAATCTTTATATGCGCGCGCGAGTGTGAGAGAGTAAGAGAGACCAAACTCTCCTCTCGTTCCAAGCGCACAGATTTTTGTATATATATAATACGTCGACGCTCCCGATGCTCCCCCGTATGTATATGTATACATGTGTGCCTCTTTTGTCGTACGAATACTTTTTGAAGCAATTGCACACACGATATGCACTCGACGAGTTTAAACAGCTGGAACGATTTTGGGGACTCAAGGGTTCTCTCTCTCTTTTTTAGTTTTTTTTTATTGTTTCACGCACGTTTAGGTATATATACCGTGATTACCGCTCGTTATTCAAAGTCTCGTTACTCGCTCTCCGCGTGCAAAACAATTTCACACGGCAGCAGCAGCGTATATATCCGTGCATTTAATCGAGAAACCCTTTTTGCACGAGAGTAAGGAGTAAGAGAGAACGAGAGACGCAACATAATTCCCCGATGATGTATAGATAATCTACGGCTATAAACTACCCATGATGGCAAAGTCGTCTCGATTACTGAAATCAAAAAGTAATCTCGCGCGCGAAATCATCATTCAAGGCGCTTAATGAGCTTATCCATTTATATACAAGCACTCTCATGACCATATTCGCGCCGACGCCGCGCGAAAGAGCATCGTCAAGGCCAACGCTTCAGCTCCGTGTGTATTACCCGCGCCATTAAATTCGAAAAATTTTTCGATATTAAGATCCCTAGGCTGCGATATTGGGCGACGCACGGAGCTTAATTAAAAATTAGCGAATACCACGGAATAACTCGCCTCTTCTTCTTCTTCTTCTTCTTCCCTCGGCGTGTATGTATATATAACCTTCGGAAAAATCTGCGCGCTTGAAAAGAAGAAGAAGAAGAAGAAGTTGGCAGGCGCGCAGCATGGATATCGGAGGCGCATCTCTTTCTCAGTCGGCGCATATTTCAGGACTCTCGGATCGCGATAAAACCGAAAGAGCTTCCCCTCCTGCCTTTGACTCTCTTTCTCTCTCACTCTCGCATTGCAAGCGAGAAAACAACCCAATGCGATGGAGAAAGAACGTTTTTCGAACGGCGCGCGTAAGAAGAAAAAAAATTATCGATTAAATCCCGAACGACGTATTAACATAATTGCCGCGAGCCGATGCATTTTTTTCTCTCTCTCTCTCTCTCTCTCTCTCTCTCTTTCTCTCTCTTCGCGTATCTCTCACTCTTTGGCTGAAATGCTTTTGATCGCCACCGGCTTAAGTAGGCGTTTGTTAAAGTCGACTTTATATGCGCTGAGTCAATTAAGTATTTAGATATAGAGAGGGAGAGAGTTGTGCATGTGCAAAATTTTCCATAAATGGGCTGTATCGATTGCATTATATCCCTGAGCCTATTACATTCATAAGTACTGCATTTTCATTTATATCAGGATTTAAGTTACGTGAAACTTTTATTAGTAAAGAAGTTATTGTTAAATTCGATTAATAAAAGCTTCTTTCTTAGCATGATAGCATATGCTCTATCTCTATACTTTGTCGGTAAGGTAGTTTACTACTATAACACTATGTTATTGTAATTCAAACATATTAAATTAATAAATAACGCAACATTATAAGAATTAAAATTAAGCTGCTAGTAAACTTACTGACGGTTGCGACAATTTTATCGATAAAATCCACGAATATATTGCTTAATTAGTATTATCATGAATTGTGCAAAATATTAATCATTAATAATCAACAAATTATCTGGGTCACGTATTAATAAAATTGCTTAATTTGCCCTTCTTGTGCAACCATAATACTTAGCATGATTTTGACTCTTCTCCAATATGTGTCAGGATGGCCGAGTGGTCTAAGGCGCTGCGTTCAGGTCGCAGTCCACTTCTGTGGGCGTGGGTTCGAATCCCACTTCTGACAAATTTTTTTTATTTTCATATTTTATATTTTTAATGAAATCATTTTTACGTATAAAATTAATCAATTATTTGAATATATTTATTTTTAATTTTTATAATTTTTTCACACAATACTTGAATACCTGCAATTATTTTTTTCTTTGATTTTAAAAATACAATGTAGTACTTGTTGTGATAGTTTTTTTTACAAATAATAAATCGATCATGTAATTGATTAGTATTACTTAATTGTTCAAAACAATTAAGTAATACTAATCAATCAATGATCGGTTTTGCATACTTTCAAGGTTTGAAGAATATCTGACACTGATGAGTACTTTATGCAAGTGTAATGGATACTATCATTAATGATAATTTTATTAAATAATTATTAAATATCAATATCAACAATGAATCGCGTTTTTTTCGTATGACAGACAGCAACAACTTTATATACATAATGTGCCTCTCTATTTGCATTTCCATTCTAAACACAAGTGCAAGTTCAAGTTTTTCAACTTAAAATAAACCTTAAAAAAAAGCGATACAATTTCCCTCGAGAACACTAAAGAAGAGGCATTAGCAGCGTCGTGGAAGAGAGCAACGGAACAGCGACAATTTCAGCAAAGAAATTAGAGTAATAAAAAGCATCATAAATCTCAACTCTCCATAATGAAACAAATTGAAAAGTATAATAGAACTCGCGGCAAAATTGCACGTATTTTCCGTGCAGCACATCGCAAAGTGAGAGAGTATACCTTCCATCTTTTCCGTGTGCCGCGCGCACACACACACACACACATACAGTTGTTCGCGCTTGGTGGTGCAGCATATACATGGGAAATCGAGAAGAAGGCAAAGAAGAGAAGAGGATGAGAGAAGGAGGAGGAGGAGGAGAGAGACAGAATAGTAACCTTGAGAGCGAGTAAAGCGGCGACGGCCATCTTTGCCTCGGCGAGAGATGCACTTTTATTTTTTGCACAGTCGTGTTCTCCCTCTCTTCTAGCGTAGTTTCTTTCTCTCCCTACATTTTCTTTTATACATATATCCTCCTCTCTCTCTCCCTCTCTCTCTCTCTTCGACCGCGCGAGAGAGTTGGCTTTCAATCGTTCTCCTCCTCTCGAGTTTCTCTCTGCCTGCTGCTGCTGCTGCTCCCTCTCCGCCCGACACTTTCGTGTTCTCCATCCGTTCGTCCTACATGCCTCCTACCACAGATTACCCGGGGAATGCAAGGGAGAGAGAGAAAGAGAAAAAAAGAGAGAGAGAGAGATAGCTCTACGCTTGTCCCTTGCTTCTGCTGCTGTTGCTGCTCATGGCTGTTTGCTGCCTTCTTCCTATATATATAATACTTCGTTCCGCGACCGACCAGACCACGATGTGTTTTTGCCCTTTATTCTGCCCAACACTATAGGTATACATACCTATACTATGACTCTCTTTCGTCATTTTCCTGCCAATTTTTTTTTCCTCTTCTTTTATGCATCTTTCTTCCTTTGGCTTCGCTATATTAACCAATGTGCCTCTCTATCCCGCGCGTATTTTTTTTTTTTTGCTGTGCAATCTTTCTCTCGGCTTTGTCGAACACTTTTTTTTTTTTGAAAATATACTCGGCTTTAAATAACATTTGGATTTTTATACTGTTTCGAGAATGAGACGCTTTTTTCTTTTCTCTTTGCCCGTTTCCTGGAATGTTTCCGAATGAAGAATTTAGAAGGTTTTTGTTCGATATTGTTTGATCACTTTCGCGTTGCTATTTGAATTTTTCTTTCTTTTTTTTTCAACAAGAGATGATTAAGAATGTTTTTCTACTTGCGATTCAATTGATCTGATCATACGAAAATGTTATCAACATCAAACTGAAGTTACAATTTTCAATTCCAGTGGACGAAAACCCCATTACCTTTAAAAAATAATAACACTGCCAATTGAAAAAACAGTAGCAACCAAGTAATCACTCTAACAACCTCTCTTCTTCGAAAAAAATCCTCCCAAAAAGCCACGCTTCACACTCATCCTCAAAAAATCCTCTCTCTCTCTCGCTCTCTCTCTCTCTCTCTCTCTCTCTCGAGTGCAGCGAACTTGAAGCGCGCGCACGTCATAAATCGCACTTACGTAAGTCGCTAAAAGCTCGCGCCCAAACCGCAAAAGAGGATATGCCGCTCTCTCCCTCTCTCTCTTCCAAGATAAAAAGAAAAAAATACATTTGCAATGGTCGAAATTACAGTGGGCCGCGGCCACTGACATGACGTCAATTGAAAGAAGAGAGCGCATCGAGCGATAGGTGAAAGCTGCGAGTAGCGCGTTGATCTTGGTCGTCGACGTTATAATGTAGGTCAACGAACGTCCACACACACACACATACACATGCGCACTCTCGTATACACTCGAGCGCCCACAACGAGCAGGAGAGAAAGAGAGATAGGATGCTTGAAGTGTGTGATATGATTAATTGATGAGCCCTAACTTTCTCGAGCTCTAACCTATACTCTTTCCATATAGCTGCATTAATAAATTACAGCGATGACAGACGTCAACCTTGCGGGGGTTGATTTTCTGCGACATTACTAATCATCTTCTCTCTCCCTCAAGACACACATATGCGTGTTTCGAAGAACTAGATATGGTCAAACGCGCGTTGAATAATAACTTACGTGTATCTAGCGCAAATCCTTCCAGGAAGTCGCGAATTATGGCACGTAGAGCGCGGGTAGACAAAAGAGCGCGCGTATATTAAAAATTTGAATTTCACGCTGTGAAACTACACCGAGCCATGAGTATAACCTTGAGAGTCATTAAAAAAAAAAAGAAAAGAAAAGAGGAGAAAGAGATGAAAGGAGGTGGAAGGACGTTGAAGATGGTTTCTTGCAGATATACACGTGGGCAGCGCGAGCTGCACTCGTCGCGTGTCCCGCTTATCGTGACTTAATTATCAAATGCCAAGAATTAAAATACCTGCCTCGCCACCCACTCCTGTAATACAGTCCTATACCTTATTGTCGACTGACTGTATATTGCGTATACAACGAGACTGCGATGAGAAAGGTCAGTAATATGCTGCTATATACACTACTGCACAAATGGTTTTATGTTTGGCTGATATTTTCGCGTGTCATTGTAACTATTATACGGAGCCACGCAATTTATATATCCATATCAATAAATATATTGACTATCGAATCGAAGCATAAAAAGAGAGAAAGAAAAAAAACCCAAGGAGAGACAAGTGTAATATCCGACATTTTATAGTCGGGCATTAAGGGTATACAAGTCGCGCCGAGGGTAAACGATAAATGAGTCATTCGACTATGATTTCATAGGGGAAGCCCACGACCCTCAAAAAGTATTGTCTTGCCTTGGCGTAGAGTCATGCTATCCTACTTCGTCATATCATGCAATCTCATGCGACTGCTTCCTTTTCTCTTCTCCTTTTTTTTTTCTTTTGCTGTTCGTCGAAAAATTTCGCAGTGCTTTATGTATATACTTGAAATAAATATACATATAGTGTAGCATTCGTTTCCACCATGATGGCAATGGTCATTCTAATCAATACTCGACTCTCGCGCACTTCAGTATGCATAGCAAACGGACTATAAAATAGGGGGAAGCGAGAGAACAAGCTGTTATATAGAGAAAGCCTTCCGAGGGTATATGACGAAATCCTTAAAAAAACACACTTTTCTGGGGTCTAGAATGGCAAAAAAATTTTTTAATGCTAAGGCTTCCTGACCTTTTTCCTCTTCTTTTTGAAGGTATCTTGTGTCGGAAAATACTCGTGAACATTGGAAAAGTCCTCGGGTACTATATTTTTTCAGCATTTTCCCGATGTTAATAACAATCTAAAAATGTAATTATTTGGCAATTTTTTTGATAACTTGCCACCGGATAATTATTTTTGAATGAAAACTTTTTTATTGCGTAAAGGTCTTCTTTTTTGCTATCATTTTGATTGGTCAAAAATGTTCCTAGCGGTCTTAGAAGCCGAGAAATCAATATTTGAAGAAATGCCGTTTTTCGCCTCTTTTCTGTGAGAAAAGCCCATTTGATTATAATGGGAAAATACCGAAAAAGTAGTTTCTGCAGACTTTTCCAATGTTCACGAGCATTTTCCGACACTATATACCTTCAAAAAGAAGAGGAAAAGGGTCCGGAAACCTTAGTATCAAAAAAATTTTTTGCCATTCTAGACCCCAGAAAAGTGTGTTTTTTTAAGGATTTCGTCATATACATGTATGTATATACGAACGAACAAATCGATCAGAATGGACCCAGCAACCCTTCCGTGATTTCGGACTTGGCTTATCGAAAAAGATTTATGTAAAAAAACGCGCGCGCGCGCAGAGAGAGAGAGAGAGAGAGAGAGAGAGAGAGAGAAAGAAAACGTTTATTAAGTCGGTAGAGAGAAAGAGAGAGAAACCCTTTTTTTGGTTTTGCCGAGTAGGGGACTAGTTGGCCTTGGCGAGGAGAGAACACCTTTCGAAAATTCGCACATGCATATTCGCAAATTATTCCTGCTGCCAAGCCACACACACATATATTGTTTCGCCTTACTGCCCGCTTGGAATTTAATTACTATACATACACATATATATACTCGGATGCACGATGGAATATTCCGACGTATTTTTGTGTATAGGGCACCCGCGCACCCCTCCTTCCTATTTTTGTTATTGATTAAAAAGGCTATATGTATATATGCTTGTGTTATTTTTCCTTTTCGACGATAATGGCCAAGGTTCTCTCGACGCGGCTATTGACCAGAGGGAGAGAGTGAGAGCTGCAAGAGCGGCGCGGTCAGTGTGTGAGTGTGTATAGAAACGCCGCGCAGCAGAGCGGGCGAGTTGACAACTCGCCAAATGCCGCAGCCAGCGACGAGAACTGCTCTCTCTCTCTCTCTCTCTCTCTCTCCCCTTTGCTTTCGGCCCACATCGATCCGCAAGAGAGAGAGAGAGAGAGAGAGAGAGAGAGAGAGAGAGAGAGAGACGCCAAAGGTATACGATTTTGCGTTGTAAAGCTAGTCGGACTACCTTTATAATGTACATATAAAGATTCTCGCGAGTGAATGTTGAGAATTTCTTTCGCGAAGGAAACAAGTTTGATGACGATGAGATGGACGATTATTATCGCGGGGATGAAGAGAGACGTCTTTTTTTTTCTTTTGGATGGGATGATGATTTGTTCGTGCTGCGAGATGCGAATTTTAGATTTGTTGAGATTTTGAAGAAGAATTTTGTCTCTTGATGTATCGTTTTATAAGATTGTAATTGGTTGTATATCATTACATTTTAATAGATTTTTTTTTATAATACTTGGATGCAAATGAATCATCTGATGTAACAGATTCGTATGCGAGATGCATTCAAAAGAGGAAACTATATACGCGATTTCTCATCATAAAATTATAATTAATATTACATGCAGGTCAAACAAGAGAAACTCATGGGTTATAAATACGAGGAGGAAAATTTTTTTGTACGTAAAGATTTATAATTTATTTTCGCGCTACACACCGCGCGCACGAAGTATTTTAAAATTCTTAATGAGGTCTTTCATACCAAAAGAGAAAAATGGTCTGGACCACATATTATACATATGTTTATAGAAAGTTGAATCAGCGGGGGCAAAGTTTAAAATGGTCAATATATGCATTCTTTTGTACAAAATTCTCGTCGTAAAATCACATGTGATTCATTGAAGCAATATATACACGCTATATATGTGTCTGCATGAAAACTAGACGCATGAACGTCAGTTACGGCTAATAAAGTGCAACATTTTATATCGCGCTCATTAAAGTTCCGGCCTTGAGGTATCAGATGCGCCTCTACACGCGTTCTTCGTGTATATAATTATCAACGAAACAGGTTCAAAAATTGACATTACATAGTTTTTTCGCACAGAGCTCCCCCATCGGGTGTTGTATATATACATCGCGAAGAAAAATATCAAATTCTTTGCGAGCAACAGTGCAAATTGAAAAAAACAACATCGTCGCGTTTAAACTTGTCTCGCGGAGTTTTTTTTTCTCCTTACCGTCTGTCTGTGTCTCTCTCGCGCGCGCGAGAGTGCAACCTTTGCAAGATGATAAATAAGGAGGCGCGCGACGCTCGCTGAATAATTACTTGCGTTACGCGTGATTCTGGGTCAAGTTTTTTTTTTATATCGTCACGGAAATGTACTCGGCGTGTGGTGATTTCGTCACGACTCCACCGGTTAAATACTGCACTTGATTTTTGAAGATTACGAATGGCCTTTTTCTCCTTCTTCTTGTTCTTCTTCTTCTTCGTATGTGAGTTGAGATATTGAGAACGCGGAGGTTTGTTTTTATATGTCTTTTGAGGTAACGATTGTGAAACGCTTTTTTTTTTATTTAAAAAAGATTGTTTAAAGTATTTTCAAAGCTTTTAAGGTCAATGATACACGAGTGAGAGAGAAGCTTAATGATTTTCCTCGTAAATCTTCGCATTTTTAAAAAAACTCTTATATATCGTCACGTTAAACACGTTTTTTTTCGTTTTACGAAATAAAGTTTGTTAGGCAAATATATATATCCGAGTCAACGCGAAACTACTGTACTTGCCAAATGAGCCAACGTGTCCTAGTTTTCAACGTGCCAATTAATTTGCACACACACTTTTCTTTTTTTACAACGTCGTTAACAGCATTCAGATTACTCTTCGCGAACGTTAAACTTACGTTTTTTTTTTCATTGTATTACATCACTCGATGGTCAAAGAACTCACACACACAAGGCGAATTATCTTGAAATGTGCAATATATATATGCCTTATAAAAACTAGATTACACGTGGCGATAAATATGTCCAATTCCATAAAAAAAACTCCATTAATTCGCCACCGTTTCTACAAATTTTCAAATTAGGGGCACGCTTATTCTGGAAGATTTTTCTTCTAGTATTTTCCATGTAGAAACGGAAAAAAAAAATTGCCCCACCATGGCCGGAGGGGGTAACATTCTGTTTTTGGCCTAAAATAACCAAAAACAGATGAAAATTTAACGAATAATAGGTGTTTTTTGTGATTTACTCAAAGGCTATAATTTTTAGAGAAAAACCGAGAGAAAAACTAATGACGGATTCGCATTCAGCGCGTCAAAATAAATGGAAATAGCCTATTTTAACCCTCGAATCGAAAATTTTTTTTCCGCTAGATTTCTTAGGGGTTACCCTTCAAAATTCAAAAGCAAACGAAAAAATTTTTTTTCGATTCGACGGTTAAAATATGCTATTTCCATGTATTTTGACGCGCTGAATGCGAATCCGTCATTAGTTTTTATCTAAAAATTATAGCCTTTAAGTAAGTCACAAAAAACACCTATTATACATTAAATTTTCAGCTGTTTTTGGTTATTTTAGGCCAAAAACATAATGTTACCCCCTCCGGCCATGATGGGCCAATTATTTTTTCGATTCTACATGGCAAATACTAGAAGAAAAACCTATCAGAATAAGCGTGCCCCAAATTTGAAAATTTGTAGAAACGATGCCGAATTAATGGAGTTTTTTTATGGAATCGAACATATGCTTTTTCGTTGAATAAAACAAAAACTCCTTTTAGCTATACAATGTGTGTGTGTCTATATATAAAAGTAAACGATGCTTTTTTGGAATAATTTATAATTGACCAATTTCGCTGGAGGGCGATTCGAACCACGTAAAATTGCCGACTTACGTAAATTAATTTATTATGCACGCTCGTATACGTATCGTCTGCTTTAAAAAAACATTTTTTATGACAGTATCAATTCGTTTTTGGGGCTAATGATAATTGATTACACACGTTGAAGAAGATGAGCGCGGTTCGAAAATTTATAGGAAAGAAAAACTTTCATATCTTATTTATTCGAAAAAGTATCGAGAGGAAAGAAAGATACATTACCGCGTGAATCTGCACAATCCATTCGTCTGCAGTATAGCGAAGTATTTTTCATTCACCAAAGCGCCTAGTCTGTCTCTCTCTCTCTCTCTCTCTCTCTCTCTCTCTCTCTCTCTCTTTCGAACGTCCTGCAAGTTGAAAAAAAAGAATAAAAGATGGTCTCTCTCTCTCTCTCTCTCTCTCTCTAAGAGACGGCAAAATTCCACGGCGCGCTCTCGTTTGAGCCATGCCTCGCGGTCTCTCTTGCAGCAGCTATGCCTCTCCTTCTTTCCCTTTCTATCCACTGCTTTCGCGCACTAACCTATACACACAGATCGAGCCGAGCCAAGTGTGTATGTGTATGTATGTATGTGTGTGAGAAAGAGAGAGAGAGAGAGAGAGAAAGACGAGGCGGATAGATCGAAGCGCCAGCTAGCGTTGAGTAAAGGAATGAGGGGGCCGGTGCAGAGAGCTCGGCAGCAGCCACAGTCGCGCGTTTGCACTCTTGGCGGACAGTGGAGTTGCCGTGGCATAAAAAAAAAGAAAAAAAAAAGAGAGAAAGAAAAATCATTGTACAGTCGAAAAAACCGCATAATCTTCATCGACTGCACCCCGCGCGCTGGTCTACAGATAGTGCGAGAGTTTATTTTATTTTGTTTCGTTTGTTTGTTGATGTACATAAAAAAAAGTTGATCCCGGGGATATATATATTCGAGGCCTCCCCGCTTCAGTCGGTCTGTGCTCTTTGCTTTGCTGGTTGTGCGATTTTGGTGTTGTATTATAATAGTTGAGAGCTGCTGCAGCGACGCATTCTCTCTCTCTTTCTGACAGGCGGCGGCAGGCGCGAGTGTGTGTAAACAAACAGCCGCCCGAGAGCTGCTCTCTGGCTGCTGCTGCTTCTAGCTCACAGTGTATAAAAAGGCCGTATACGCAGTCGCAGTGTTGCTACACTCGTCGAGGAGGACGACGACAACGTCGTCGTTTTTGTGCTGCTGATGATGATGATGATGATGCTCTGTGTGCCGTGCACGTGGTGACGTGCGTTATTGTCAGTGTGTTAGATCGACTACGACGACGAGGTTATACGTCTATATATATTTTCGTGAGCCTCTCCCGCGCGCGCGCACGCGAGAAAGAAGGAGAGAGAAAGAGAGCTTCTATTTCTTCCGGAAACCCAAGCTCTCTGCTGTTGCGGCTGCTATAACGTTGCTGCTGCTGCATCCCGGCGACGGACATTTCGGAGTCAAGCTCGTTTTGTGAGTATTTCTCTCTCTCTCTTTTCATTCCCCGTCGCCATGCTATTTTATACTTATAGACACGCTATCTCGACGGTCTCATCTTTTCACCGACAGCGTTTTCCTCTCTGTCTCGTGACTGTTTGTGTGTGCGTGTGTGTGTGGGTGTATGTGTGTATGTGTGTGTTTACTAATGGATGACATGTGCTTCAAGTTGGGAAAATTGATAAAGAAACTTATATTTTTTCTCAGTATTTGTTGATTGAAATTTCGTTGACCCCGTAACAGTATTGTTTGAAGATTTATTATTATTTTTCATTTTCGGTGATTGTTTCAACTGTTGAAGACTTTATTAGTTCGCTTTATTCGCGTCTCGTGTTAGAGCGTATACATTGTGTGTGCATACTATACACAGTACAATACCCTCCATTTCAATGTGTTTCTTCTTTTTACGAGTGTTCGAAAAACGCTTGCCCAATAACAAAGAGCACGAAAAAGAATAAAATAAAACACAACCGACTAATCCTTCATTTAAAGGTCAAAAAACGTTCTTTCTCAGCGATTCGGTAACGACATGGAAAAGAAGACAATGTCTCCACGAAGTATATACATACCTACACGAGTCTCTTCTAACATTTAATTTTCCACAGTGCCGAGCACATGCTCTCGTATATGCGTCTAATCGTCTTTGACGTTATCTAAAACTAACCTCGAAAACTCCAATGTTTACACTCTTGATTTCGTTTGTGTTGGAGTAAAGTTTACCGGCCGTTCGCAGATAGAAAATCCAACGTTCATATAGAGCAGCGGAGATTTGACGAATCAGCGCAGAAAAGTATATACACACACGCGAAATAATAAACGACGACACACATTTTCAATCGCGAGTTTCTATATTTGCTAATTGATATCGTTGCATGTGTCGATAACAAATCTGTATATACGGCATAATGCACTATCATCGCTATTGACAACCAAAAATCTAGAACATAAACATTGCACGGAATTCCCATGCAACAAGAGAAAAAAAAAAAAGAAAATGTCTCGGAACAATGTCGTTGCAAAGTTTGCCCAACAAAGTTTCGTGCTCTCTCTCGTAAACTGCAAAACGAGTCGAAGGAAAACATTTTTCCCGGCCGGCGCTGCGGCGCGGCGCGACACATGAACCCGCGCGATGAAATTGAAACGACTCTCATCACGATAAAGACGCAGCACTTTTACCGGCAAACATAGTATGTGTAACTATATGTACGCGTGTGTGTGTGTGTCCTCGGCACAGAGAAAGAACACGCGCGCTCGCGGCTCTATAAAAAAGAAAAGTCGCTTGCTGCGGTGAGAGGCGCCGCAAGAAAAATTGGGGCCAGCAATCGCCGAGGGCACACACACACACACACGCACGTACGTACACACACATCCAATCAAACGTAATACACACACACACACACGTACTGAGGGAGAAAGAGAGAGAGCTTGTTTTTATTGTTCGAACTTGTCGGAAATAACAGGCCTTGGCTCTCTTTCTCTCTCTCTCTCTCTCTCTCTCTCTCTCTCTCTCTCTCTCTCTCTCTCTCTCTCTCTCTCTTTATCGCCGTGGAGAGAAAGACTAAAAGAGAGAATGTGCGAGAACGCACGCGGATGCAATCGCTCGTTTATTACGCGTGCGCTCGCATGTGTGTGTGTGTGTGTGTGTGTGTGTGTGTGTGTGTGTGTGTGTGTGTGTGTGTGTGTGTGTGTGTGTGTGTGTGTCTGTTATAAAAGTGGAACGCCCGGATTTATTTTGGTGTGGCCGACACAAACTTTTTTTTAACTACACAAACGTTGTCGAGAGGAATAAAAAAAATTTTTTTACCCCTAAGAGAAGGATGGTTTTTATTTATAAAAAATTTCCGAGCTCAAAGTATGTATATAAATTTGCAACGACGCAAAATCAATAACAGCAGCGTTTTCACATGAAACTCGCGGCGGAGAGACCATAAATTCGCGCATCCGGCATATCAAACGCGTTGTCGGCCCGATAAATCAATACGAGCTCCCGTCTCTCTTACTCTGCAATTTCCAATTCAACAACTAAATTACTTGCCTATAACCGAGCAATTTTGTATTCTTGGATTAAAAGAGAGAAAAAAAGAGAATTTTAAATCGCGCGATTTTTTTTCTTTTTCAAGCTGCAAGATAATGCTGAGATAACGGAAAGAGAGAGACAGAGAGAGCTGCATATACATTAGGGAGGATTCCCGTAAAGTCCACACACACTGACTGATAAGCGCGCGACTTGCATTATCGATGCGCACTTGTACGGCCTCCAATGTCGTTGGCTCTCTCTCACTCGCCTACGCGAGTATACAGCAGTTTTTTTTTTCTTCTTTCCGTAAGAGAACGAAAATAGATACACTCGATGACTCGTCATCGTCGTCGTTGGAGAGCCTGTATATATAATAATAACCTAATTTTTTCCGGCTGCAGATGATTAATATAGTATGCGTCAATTGATCAATGCATTTTTTTTTCCGAGCGTATTCGCTCCGTGCACATCTTACAGGAAGCGCCACCAATGTCAGAAATTATGACTTTTGGATCCGAAAATACATTGTATTGTATGGAAATGAATGAGCTTTTATCAATTTATTTATTATTTACAATTTATTTTTGAAAAAACTCGGACTTCAGTTTATATTTTCGACCACTTTACGTTCTCCAGCAATCGAAAGGATGATTATTTATGAGATAAAGCGATATTTAAGAGGCGTAACCTACAAAACCGAGCTTGTTTACTATCGTTTTCTCTCTCGATCAGTACAGTCAGCCACTGCTTGACACTTCTTGGAGGTTATTTAAAAAAATTATTTGCATCGCTCTTTCCCTACTCATTTTGTGAATAATTAATGCTTCAAACTATATCCAGTTAAAATAAGTTACTTTTGGAGAAAATCAATCTGTTTTATTTGTAAATAATCAATTATGCTTATTTTTCCTATGCAACTCAATATATTTTTCAAGCGTTTAGTTCCAAAAAATGCCACGGGTATTGCAACAGTCGTATTTGAAACTATGCACGGAGCGAATAGGGAGGGGAAACGGCAAATATTTACTACGTGTGTGTGTGGGTATTTGAGAGATTAAAATGTTAATTCGCGCGTCGTCGTTGTTGATGTCGCAATCGGTCTTTGAACTATACGAGCGCGTTTTGTTGCGTTCTATTGTTGCCGGGAATATTAAGAAATTCGACGAGCGACGTGTGCATATGCTAATCTATAGCCTTGCCCGGTGCACGAGAGCTCCGATAATGGAAATACTTATGCGCGAAAAATGTTCATGAGAAAAAGTGCGTTTGTATTGTGCGTCTTCGTGATTATTGCGTTATATTGAATTCTCTTTTTCTTTTGTTTTTTTATTATCCGCCAGACGCACGCGAGGGTAAGAAAAAATTGGATTGAATCGAATGTTCTTTCTGACATTTTAATTAATTGGATGTAGATACATCGATATTTTGCATAATTACGCGAAATGATTGATAATAAGCGTTATTATTAGGAACACTAATGATATAGTTGGAAAAAAAACATGTTACTTTTTCTTAATTGTGTGCCATTATTTTTTAGTGTCAAACTATAGTATTTACACAAATAACTGTATCTCTATTACACATTCGAAAACAAGAGATAATAGATCTTTAAAAGTACAAGTTTATACGAAAAAATCGTCATTTCAGAAAAGTTGGGTATAATTATCGCTAACCTCGATTACATTCCTAGAAAAACTAACTATATCGAGCAAAATTGGATTATTAAATTTAATGAGCTAGGGTCATGAAGGATCTAATGATTATTTGCCTCGTAGAAAACACTTTTTTTTTCACATTGAAAACGAGGTTCTACAGACAAAAATAAATCTATATACTTTGCAGTGCAAGCTGATTAGTTTCATACATCAAATATAAAATAGAAATTGACAAATCCAAACATGATGTTTCGAAACGAATAATCCTGGTCGCAAAACAGCGAAACTTTGCAAAAATAAAAAAAAATACTCAAGAAATTTCTATCAGCAGCAGCTGTAAACGTTCCCGCAACCAGCGATTTCTCCGAAGCAAGAAAGTGTGAAAACACACCAACACGCTGCAAGGAATGTTGCAGTGTTTATTAGCATAATCCGCAAAATTTTTACACTTTATTTTGTATCTCCATCGTAAATGTATGCAGGGGTCGTCGAGAGTTGCGATGACCGATGCTCCTTTGACCCCCCGAGTTTCAAACAATCGCCTCTCTCTCTCTCTCTCTCTCTTTCGTCTCTCGTCGGGCTTTTGCATGGAAAGTCGACTGGCGAATCTACGATATGCAAGATTTAACTACTCTTCGTGGCTATAAATCACGGCTAATCGATCCTCTCTCTCTCTCTCTCTCTTATCCGACAAATAGGAATAACTGGATAATTTTTTTTAACGTCTGCATAAATTTTTAACGCACGTAAATAAATAACACGGGTTATAAGAAACGATTATAAATCGAATAACTGTCGTTCTGAATACGTTAACTTCATATATGAACCATTTCTGTATTCGATATTCCATCACCTGCCTTTCGTGGAAACTGGGCCACTTTAGGCCTACATATTTTTCGCCGCCTCTCGTCTGCACGCGTGCACGTGATGCAACCGATGGCATATTCGACGTTTTTCACTCGGTTAGTAAATTCCTCGCCGAAAAAGCAAGAAAGAATACACTTTTTTTTAATATCAAATCGACGACGTGAACTTGATTTTTCGTTATAAATTACCAACGCTCTTGCGCTCTCGCGAGTTACGTGGTAATTAGAACGTATCACTTTCACCGGCGGTATAGGTGTATATATACCTATATATACACTCGCAACACTCGACTCGCGCGCGCGTGATTTCGGCATTTCTCAGCGTAATTTCCTCTGGCTAATAGAAATTCACGAGGTTTCTCTTGCCGCAAACCCGATTTCGTTCTTTTGTCATTGTCCTCTGAGAGAGTTTTTTGCCCTCCGCGCTCTCTTTGCTTTTTTCTCTCATTTTTTTTAATTTTGACAAGTCGCCCGATAACGATCGATGCGTTGACCTTGTCGCGAGCGCTTATCAGTCGAAGCACACGATAAGTACAATATGTACATTCGAGGAGAGACTAATGCACGTGCACGAAGGAACAAAACGAAACCAAATATATA
>JAWWMK010014250.1:0-21895 GCA_035047105.1 Galeopsomyia nigrocyanea
GAGGAATTCCTCTTGCTACAAGAGGATTAGCTCAAGAGGATTATCCTCTTGTAGCAAGAAGACTTTTTTTCTGAGTGGAGCTCTGTGGGTGAATTGTGTGCCATTGTGGATAAATAATCATTCCGTAGAATCTTTCTGAATTTGAAATCATTCGGCTTTCTTTGAATAATTAATCATTCAATTAATTTCTAAGCAAACCATTCTAAATCTTTCAGTTGTAGATCGTCGAGAAATATTATGTAGGAAAAGAAAAAGAAAATAGAGGCAAAAGAAAAATCGTCGAGAACATCAAAGTACAGACAGATTCGTTCAATCAGATATCGAGTGAAAGCAGAACAGCAGTAGCAGCAGTAGAAGCGCCAGTAACCCACATTCACAGACACAGGCACATTTTCGCGTCAACTCGATTACGGGCAAGTGTCGCCGGTAGTCGCTGATTGAAGGGAGAAAAGTGAAAAATAGATTATCTCTTCTCTATCTCTTTTCCGAAGCTCGAGAAGTCGTCAAATTTACGAAGCTTCAGTGATAGAAAGAGAGAGAGAGAGAGAGAGAGAGAGAGAGAGAGAGAGAAGATAAGAACATCGGGGAAAAGTCGAGAGCGCGCGATTCTCCTCATCTAGAACTCGACCCACGTACACTCGCGCTAGATGTATTAGTGGGAGAGGAAGGCAAGGGCGCTTGCGCACCTGGCAAAAGAATTAGCCACGCTCCCCTGATCCCGCCGGGCATTGTCCCACTTGTAATTTCATTTGTTGCGCGTTAATTACACGGGGCTGCAAGAGTGGCTGCCGCTGCCGTCGTTCTAAAAATTTAAGGTGTTCGAACTTTCTCTATCCGAGCTTCTTACTTTACCTCCGAGTGAGTCGGAGAGTGTTGCAGCGAGACTCCACGATAAATTTGTAATTTTTGAAGTATGAAGGACAAACTTCGTCGAGATGTCTTTTGAAGCAAACAGTTGAAGTGGTTTATATACGAAAGGATGAGATAAAAAGTTTTGATGACGTGCGAGATGTTATTTTTAGATGGACGTGAATGTGCGTTCTATTTTAATTAAAATCGTTCAGATTCCATGATATGAGAAAATATCCAATAATTAAACGTCGATCAACTATCTCCGTTAAATAATGTCGAGAATGCAACCCAATTCTTAGCTTTTTACTCGTCGAACGTTTTAATTAAACTCGCATCTAAAAATATATAAAAATCGGGGTCTTTTTTTTTTTTTTTTTTTGCAAGCGTGCCTTCAGCGCGAAACTTCAATGTGAGAGAAACTTTTTCTCGAGAAGCATATATTGAAACGTCTACATTGATTCCGAGTGAAAAACAATTTTTCTTCGTATAAGCCAAAGCTATAGAGAAGGCTCTCTCTCTCTCTCTCTCTCTCTCTCTCTTCTCCGTATTGAATTGCATTTGAATTCTTGAGCTAGCACGTCATCTATATGCACATTGCAAATGCATAGGCGACATGCATGGAGTGCCGGACGTGCAACTACCAGTGTGATACGAATACGCGGGCTTCTTCTCTCTCTCGTTTTTTTTTTTTTTGCTTTCTTTCGAATTCTCTTTCGATTAGCGAAAGAAGAGAAATGAGAAGTAATGTAAATCCTCGACAGTTACGTTGACCTTATTGATTTTCTTTTTTCATTGCACTTAATTTTATTCGTTAATTATTAGTTTTTTTTTTATTTCGAGTTGGCTCAAACTGTAACTCAAATATACTTTACAAACCATAAAAGTATATTTATTCAACTGAAATTACATGACCTGAATTCATAAAATACGGTCCTAAACCGGCAGTAAAGACATAGAAAATACAATGATTCTATTCGCCTTTTTATCAAATTTCCCGCAGAACTTCCTCCCAGTACATAGAATTGTAAATAAGGCTCAACACACAGCTACAAGCGACCGACAGAAGAAAAAAAAAAAGAAAGCTGGGCTCTTGTCTTCGCGAAATCCTCGGCGTAGGATTATAATAACAAACGCGGCATCAAAAGATTGCCATATAGAACAAAAGAAGCGTTGCACATCAGCCCAGTGCATTTGCGTTTGACCTCGCGCTCGCGTGCCCTTTAGAAAGAAAAATCTCCGAAGGAAATCTCGCAGACAGCTTCATTCGAGAAAGAAAAAAAAAGGGGAAAATGGAACTTTTAACGTTGAATGAGAAAAAAAAAAAGAAGAGAAGACAAAGAAGCACTCGCGCTGACGTCCAAACATTTTTGTCGCCTACTCTCCTTCATGAACTCTCTCGCGCGGAAGCTCCTTTAGACAATCAAGCGTAGTAGAGTAGTCGGCACGAGCTGTGCCCGCCCTCGCCCGCGAAGCAACATCTTTCCTCGTTTCCGCGATAACGGAACGCGCGACATAGCCGGAAGTTTGCACTTGCCATTCTGCGCCCTCTTGCTATAGGTATCCATGCAAGGAAGAGAGAGAGAGAGAGAGAGAGAGAGAGAGAGAGAGAGAGGCAGGCTTAATGTCGAACTGGGTCAAACACATCCTTTCCGCCCTCGCGTCCCTTTTACTTTGCAGGCCTCTCTCCCTCGCAATTGTAACTCGTCCGAGTTCAAGTTCGGCAACTATGCGCTCTCGCTGCACTTTTTAAAAACGCGTAAAACAGCCCGGACTTCCAGGATTTTACGTAGGCGTGAAGTTATATAACTCGACTTCACAGCCGAGCGCACTTACTCCGCTCTGCGCTGATCGTATGAATTATAATACTGCCTTGTGGCTTTATTTCTCGCGCGAGCCCGCAGTCTTACGCGCTCGCCTATAGGTATATATATACATCGGATGGATAATATATATCTGTTGGTTTTCCTTTTATCGGTTCTTCTTTATCGCAGGATGGCACATCCTGCACACGGAAATCCAAGATTCATGAGCTTTTGGATTACATTCTAAGTCACTGGAATATTGGATTTCCGGCGTTCGCGGAATATAAGTAGAATGAGAGCCCGGACTTTTCTCGCTGGAAATCGAATTTCTCAAATTCTCGCGCTCGAGTGACATTTTTTTTTTCGAAAATACATCTATTATTCGCGTGCCAGACTATCTTTTTTTTTATTGAAATGGCACATTTTAATCAGGTATCTCTTGGAAAATGCACAAGTATTAACACTCAATTAAAATGATATTTAGCCAATCCAGCAAGTAAAAATGTCTTATTTACACTCGCACAGCTGACCAAGTAGACATATCCACTTGAAAACCGTAGAAGCACGTGAAAAAGATTCAACCACGTGTGTCGGACCGGTCCAAATGCAAACAAGTCAATGCGGAGCTCAAACAAGATACAGCAGCTGCTTTTTCTTGAGCGCGATTTTATACTCTTTACCGTGTGGCAGCGGCGGCGTCGGCGGCAAGTCTCAAATGGCTATAGGATGTTAAAAGCGAGTATATAGAGGCTGTGCTACTGTGCACAAGTCCCACGAGACTGGCGTATTACGGGCTGGTGGCTGCTGCTGAAATATAGGCGAGGCGAAATCTCCGGCGACGCGGCCTGCTCTGCTCTGCTCTACTCTGTACCTTCGCGCGAATAGAGATAAGAGAGTGAAGAATGGCGCGAGCGCGCAACAGAGCGAAAACCGAGTGCGAGCGCAAGCAATGAAGACACGACGAGGCCTCGAGCTCCTTAGGGACCTTACCAGCGAAAAAACGTGTCCTTGTATATACAGCCAGGCAGGCTAGCTAAGTGCTTATACGGGCTGTGCATGCTCGTCGTGCATGTGATGGATGACAAGAAAGAGGGAGAGAGAGGGCAAAAGTTTCCCTGAAATAAAGCTCAGTGTCGCTCGATGGAACGAGGTAAACAACACACGATGACAAAAAAGAAACAGCACGATTGATAAGGGGAGGTGCGTGAGAAATGGACGATGGCGACAAATGAGAGATAAATATTAGAGAGACAATGGCGGTAGGCTGAAGAAGAAAAGAGAGAGAGAGAGAGAGAGAGAGAGAGAGGTGTAGGTGTCGGAGAAGTACGCACTCAGACTGCTGGGTAAACGGGGGTAAACGGTCGGCAAGGCTAAATTGAAAGATAGAGAGAGAGAAAAAAAGCGAATTTGCCGAGCGTATAGTAGTCTGGAAAGCAAGATAAACCCTGGCGCGGAATGGGCATGCACGCTGCAGCGACCTCATCCAACCCCTTCCCCACCCGGACTCGCCCCATCTCTATCGATTCAACACCGGCAACTTGTTGGCTGCGCCGCCGCCGCCGCCTCGCTTCTACTGCTTCCTTGCTACACCTACCTGTGCGCCAATTTCACCTTCGCGCGCCTGGATATATTCAAAATGCAACTAACTGCTTAGAGCGCACAGCCTATTAGTTATTGTCGCGCGCAGTTCGAGACGGTTGTTTTACGCTTGCGAGCTACTGCTGAAGATTGTTAATTAGCTCGACGAAATTTTCATTATTAATTTCCTAGCTAGGTGACTGACTATGCAATTAAAATGTTTTTACAAGACTCGAAATTGTGATGGCTTGTATTGTCGTTCGAGTATATTAATTGTACGATAAAATTTAGCATTGAAGTGTTGATTTTCGTGAAAAGTTGATATTGGATTTTAGTTATGGCTAAAAATATTTTACACAGTAAAAAATTTTACTCCTTTTTGGGACAAAAAAAGTAAAAACGTACTCAAAATAAGTAAAAAGTTACTCAAAATGAGAAACCGATTACTCATTTTGAGTAACTTTTTACTTTTTTTGTCCCGAAAATGAGTAAATTTTTTACTGTGTAAAGATCTATTGAAGCAAATCAAACTGATTCAACGATACAAAGCTACCACTAGACAATTGAGCTACAGAAAACGGTGCAATTCGAAGATTCAATTTCGTCGTCAATAAAATAACATCGAAAAAAAAAAGAAGGAGAGATATACTCCGCCGTCAAAGTAAACTGACATCAAAGGCTTAACGGTAATTGAAGCAGAGAAAACAACAAGACCAAGACAATCAGCGTGAAGTAACAATAGCTTTCTGAAGTCGCGCGTCACTCGCTCACTCGTCGCGTCGTCGCGTTTGTGTGCCTGGAACAATAACGAACTAAGCGGCCCTTTCATCCAATTATCTTCCCTTGGTTTCGCCTCTCAACCTCACCCCTCAACGAAACTCGTAAAAAAAAAAACCTCCCATTGACGCACGTACGCAGCAACAATGGGCCGCTCGTCAAGATCGTCGCAAAAGGCGATTCACCTCGATAACAAAAAAATTTTTTTTCCGTCGTGGTTAGATTATGCGTACTTGCACACGGAGACAAGGAAAACGAGCGCACGACCGGCTTTCCAGCTATAATATAAAAGGTAAAAGGGACAAACACAGCTCGCGCGAAGCTCTTTTGTCTTTAGCTGGCGGCGACACGGCGACGACGCGGGCAAACGAGCGACTCACGCTCCTTGTCGCATTCGCGCGACGATGACGACGACGACGACAAGGCCCGCGGAATGAGTGTGCATGCCGCGAGCGCGCTAAACCAAGAAAGCCTACTACTACTACTACTACTACAACTCCGTCGCCGCGCCTAGCGCGCCAACTCTGACCCCCTTTCCATCTTGTCTGTTTGCTCTTTGCATTACTCTTCTGTATATGTCTGTAATGGGCTGTTTGTGCAAAGATGCTCTCTCTCTCTCTCTCCCTCTCTATTGAGATGCTCACTCTCGCTCTGAGTTGCGAGCAAAGAGCTGAGAAGAACTGAAACTTTGACAACAACTGACTGCTTCGTGACGTTTACACTTCAAACACAATTGGTTTTGATATAACTTTCACGCAAAACATTTAATTTCAAATTAACCGCGTAGAAAACGATTAAATATCATATGAATCGTCTTTTAGTAGAAAGAGTGCAGTCACATTCCTATACTGTAGGAATAAAGTTTTACGAACTATTGAGTGCAATTTCTGAAAATGACGGAATTCGCAATGACGCAGATATCTGAATCGTATATTGCACGTTTACCTTTTTCTTTTCAGTTACAAGGTTTGCGAAATAAAAGAGAGAAAAAAAACGAAGCTATATAACTGCTATAAACTTTTGCAGTTGTATGAATAACGGGATGCAATTCCAGTGACGAATAAACTAAACTTCTCATAAAGCTCGTATAACGAAATCAGTGTACAGCTAGCGTCGAGGCGGAGTATAAAAAGAGAAGGAAAAAATATCGAAAAGTTGGCCAGTCGAGCGTGTATACATGTCAAAGCTCCGCGAGCGCGCGGCGGCTCGCAAATCTTCGAGTTTTATTTCTGTCCGATGAAGTTGCGGGGATGAGAAAGAAATACTCGCGGGGCAGTTTGTGTGAGCGCGCGGCGAGGTACAAACCGTCGTCCAAGTGATTTACGCGTTTTAAAAACCACCGCGGGAAAAAAGCCCGGGGAAGGAAAATTCTTTTTGGTGTGGCTCAGCGACTGTTTGCGAAACTTTACTTTGAACTACTTTTCATTGTGCACCCACTTAAAAAGTACTTCATTTACGAAAAAAAAGTTTTTTCATCATGCAGTTAAATCGTTTGAATCGCAATTAAGTTACAGCCACTTAATTTTTAAAGTGTGATTATTTTTATAAAGTAAAGATTTATGAGCTAATTTTCATTTCATACAGGCAACGTTCATGGATCATGATTTTTTCATAAGCGTCTGTAACTTTAATAAAAAAACTGCATCATTGAATTTCATCGTAAAAATAATATTAATTAATTTATAACTCGTTTATTACCGTTTAAAAAGCTCGTTTCAAGAAGCATATTCCCGTTCAGTGATAAAGTCAACGATATGGTCAGACGGTATACACGAGAAATTAATGATTTGAAAATATAATTCGCTTCTACATTTTACATTATAATTCCTATAATCGCTTGTGCTTATCAGTAATCCTTTTAAGTTCTCACTCAATGTAAAATAAACCGTTCAAGCAGGATCTACTAAAGCTCTTGCATTATTAATCCGAAAAAAAGACCCAACGAAAAAAAAGAGCAAAAGAGCAAAAAAAAAATGCCAAAAAAAGGTGAAGTCAGGTCATAAAAGTGAGTTCGCGAGAGAGAAAAAATTCAGCGGGCGGCGAAGAAAGTAGCTTTTAAGAAAGATTGCCTGCAAATTGGTCGTCTCGTACGCGCATTCAAACTCCCATCATAAGCGGGGAGGGATGCCTGCTTGGCCGCCCCGCCTTGCTCGCTCATCCGCTAAATCCCTTTTATCCGGCGCCGCATCAATCGCCGGGGCGTGGATCGCTGCTTCGCGCGTCCAAGAAAACGATTTAAAGTCCGCGTGCGAGCCTCCCTTTTTTTCTCCCCCTCCACATAGTGCACGAGTGCACTCTACTTCTTGTTTTCAGCGATTTATCTTCCCTCCGCCTTCTTCTTCTTCTTCTTCTTCTTCTTCTTCTCATCCTCTCGCGAGAGATCGGAGACTTGCGCAACCCCGAGACGAACGGTTTTATAAAAGTGTCAACAGAGTAAGGATGAGCTGGACAAAAAGCTTGGTACCTAGTTTTTTTTCTGCCTAGTGTGACAGAAATGCAACGTTGGAGTATTTTCTTTCAATTTTTTTTTAAATTGAAGTAGATGATGATTTATTATAGATTATGAATTACATTTATAGCTGGTGATCTCTTTTCCCACTTTAATGAATTACAATTCGATAATGGATCCAGAGCCTAACAATAAATGCTCTATAAATTTGGGAATCATCCTGCTAATTATGTAATTAAAAATGTATAGAAACGAGTTTTCATAACGGCTTTTCCCACTAATTACATTATTATTCGAATCTGGATCACGTCATATTATCAGAGTAAGAAATAATTGACTTTATTACATTTCGTCTATTTTATAAGTAACTGTATGTTTCACTCACTGATCCAGCAAATAATCCAATAAACTCACCTGAAACAGAAAAAAAAGCGAATTATTAGATAGAGTCGCGAAGAGACAGTACAAGCTTTTTTTATCGGAAAGAAGAAAAATCGAGATCGGAATATAAAGAAGTGTATCAGCAAAATTTTCGCAACACAAACACACACACATACAGACCGAGTCAGTCGGCTCACGTACAACAACAGCAACAACAGAAGAAGAAAAAAAAGAGTCCAGCGTCAGTAGCAAGAATAGCCAGCGGCATCCGCGAATAAACCGCAATGTCGCGGATATAAATAAACTTTTGCGAATCGATGGAGCACTGGGATACAGTAACCATGCAGCCGCGCACAAGAGTCGAAACTTTAAATTTGTCCGCGCGTCGATTGCATCGCCGCAGAGTGATATTTTCGGTTCGTAAATATATACATATCTGTATATCCTACGATCTCTATATCTACATATCGATTGTGTGTGGACGGGTGGAGTATATACGTTCGAAAATTGAAAAGCGTTGCGGTAAACGAACGCGATGCGCGCGGCTAATGAGGGTATGATGTGTGCCGAGCTAGAAGCCTGCTGCCCCTGCTGCTGCTGCTGCTGCTGGGCCAATGCTTTTGTGCGCGCCTGTACATGCCGCAGTGAACACGTATACATCCGCATATATCCACCCACGTGTGACCTCTCTCGCTCTTTCTCTCTCTTTCCCGGAGCTTGCGCCACTGCGAGTGGGAGGTACCTCCCGGATTGTTGCCGAAAAAAGAAAAAAAATCAGTGCCACCCACGTCGCGTCGTCTCGTCTCGTCTCGTTTTGCCCTTCGAGATAAGTGATACTTTTCTATGCGCGCACATCCATGCCTCGCACGCTTCTGCCTGGATATTGGATTTGACGGGCTGATTTTATGCTTTTGACGTTTTGACAATACTCCCACAACTGATACGCGCGATCCTGGTTTTTTTTCTCTTTTTTTTCCCGAGCTTTTGTTCGCTTTCGTGAATTATAACGCTACGCCGCTGAAATTTTACGCGTGGGTTATGATATATGTTATGAAAATTACGCAATTCGTATCTCTCTCTACTTCGGGCTCTGAATAGGTACATATTTCAATGGGAATTCCATACCTATTATAACTCGCTAATTCCCACAGCTTATCGCATTCGCGCGTACATAATGGTCATTTCGCGCGTGGGGGGATGAGTTACGAAAATACCGTTAATCTCCACCAATTCATTTTATATACGCGCGCGCGCGTGGGATAAGCATCAAGCGAATATTACAGATTGAAACGACGCGGTGCGATCCAATAAAGATTCATTTATTTTTCATCGCTTTTGCAAAACGATGTTTTATCAGTTCGTTAAACCACTTACAATGGGAGATGTGAATTCACGACGTCGTTCGTAAATTTGAAACCGAGCCGTGTGTATATATTCGACGTAAAATAGGAATATTATTCCGAGCGCAAAAGTATTTGCGCGTATACGTTATCATACTATTTCGATGTCAATTTTACCGAGTGATTTTTGCGAAACCCACGAGGTAAAAAATATTGCCATCGCTGCCAAGCCTCGACGGTCGTGTGCATATCATAGTTGATATGCAAACGTGCGGCCATAGATCATCAAGGGAGGTGGGGGGTGGGTCGAGCAGCGAGACACGAGATGAAGAACGTTCGAAATCGCGCGCGTGCATCGATCTTTCTACCTGCCGACCAATTCCATTTACCTACACACACATTCGCACGAAGATTCGTCGGATACAGGCGGAATATATACTTGCGTAACTCGCGTAGCTATGTAAGGCTCTCTCTCTCTCTCGCGTTTTTTTTTTCTTCGCGGCGAGAAAGTTGGAAAGTTGGACATGAGGAAAAAAAAGAGGAAAGGTAAGAAGAATGAAGAGGCGCGTGATAACAAGTTCAGGTCCAACGAGAAGCGAGGCTATGCTCAGTGATTACAAAGTAAGTTTGCCTCGAGAGATCTAATTATGTCTAATTAATTGATTTTTTCTCTTTCTTTTCTTTGTTCTACTACTTCTTCTTGTTTTGCGAATTTATCGCTTTGAAGTTGGCAAACTTATTGATGATGCTGCAAGTTTTGATACTGTTTAACTTGAAAAGTTTTGTTGTCGTAGATTGCCTCGTTATCGCCGTTAGGTTTTCAGAAAAAAGATTTATTCATTGTGTACCATAATTGAGCTCTCACAAGAAATATTTATAACGAAAAATATTGAAAAAAAAAATAAATTAGAAATTCTATATTTGTTGGAAGAGAGACGTTCAAATTGTCTTTTTACGCTCGATTGCATTCCCGTGAATCGGTGGAGAAGTAACCGTTGCGCGGAATACAAAGTGGGAAAACTGTGCGAAAAGAGATGATGGTAATCGAGAAGAAGACGAGATGCCGGTGAAAAAGAAGGAGAAGAAGAAGAAGAAAACAACGAAAAGTCGCACATAAGATAAAAAGAGGAAGACGTCGAAGTCTGATGCGCACGCGCTCGGAACGTGCTACGAAAACCAAAAGAGAGCCGCTGTATATACGCAAAAAAAAAAGGTTGAAGTGCAAAAGCTCTTTTGCTACTTCGCGACCACCACCGCCGCGAAGTTTATGCCGTGATCGCGCAATTGGCCATCCATCAGAACTGCGTGTGGGCTTTTATGCGAGTTGCGCTCGATCGTTGCTCCTCGTTCCTCGCTTCTTTTTTTTATTTTACTTGCCTATCGATGCGATTTTATGGGCACTGCGCGCCGTGCTACAAATTTGTACCGGTTAGACGCTGGATGAGGAGTTATGAGGCAAATGAACTGTTTGCTATGGTATGATCGATAGTCCACTCTCTACGATGGTTGGAATCACAAGGGAATAAAATCCTCTTGGGTCATTTAATTTTCAACAACTTCTTTTTTTTATAAAATAAATTCTGTTTGGCTCAATAATACAATTCATTTTGTAATACGATTTTATTTCATAGAATAAGAGAATCCTTTTATGCAAGCACATTAAATCAAAGGAATTAATTTTCAAAAATCAAATTGAAAATGCAAATTCAACAGATGCATAATCAGTAATTTAAAAAGTCAAGTAAACAATGAGAGACAGAAAGCTTATTAACATGCTTGAAAATGAAGGTACACAGCCAATTTACATGATAAAACGCAAAGCCTTCAGTTCTAACGCGTTGAAGATGCAAAGAGCTTTCGATTCTCCAATACTCTAATTAAGTGGCTCGCTATGCTAGCGCAGCCCTGTTACGCGTCAGATAACTGAGCAGCAGCAGCAATCTGCTGTTGCATCCGCTTCACCCTCTCTCTTTCTCTCTCTCGAGCGGCGCAAAAAAAAAATATCCCCGGATAATTTCAGGCGATTTGAGCTTCGGCCGCTGTTATGCCGTTATAACTCGCTGATACAGCCAACGAGAGGCGATATCGATTTACGCTTTTTGAAACAGGCGCGCGTTTTTAAAATATGAATGAGCTTTCGGAAGTGTACGATATAGCTTGCGAGGGCATCATGGAACATCGTATTTTCGTGAAACCCTCACTCTCTGACTTGCATATTCATCAAGTAGCTCGCGATTCTGTATTCGTACGCTCATTTTCGGCATTACTCGTATTCTGCTTGCTGTTTTTTCTTCTTCTTATTTTGTTTGAAGGTTGAAGTGGATTTCGTTCTCCGTCGAGTGATTTTGAGAGCTTTCGATTCAACAAAGAAATTTTAGATGGACTCGCTGATTGAGTTTTTGTTTATCTGGGAATTTGAATTGAATATAAAATACTTCATTCCGTGTGGTTCATAATTATTCACGTAGTTTATCACCTTTCCAATGGGAAAAATTTAATGAAAGTAGCGTAAACAAAAGCTTTAGCAGAATAAAAAAAAATAACAAAAGGCTGTCCAACAATACAATTTTGTGAACAATAGCAGCACCAACGAATACAAAGCAATGAAACTCGAAATAGAGGTGTTGTTCGAACAGGGATTTTAAATATTAAAATATCGGATGAATTCCCATGCAACCGTGAAATTGAAACGCTGTCGAGAGCAATACAAATTCGAAAATAATCGAGTAAATAAGTACAATATAGTTTATCGTTGAGTGGTGTGGCATCGCGCGCCAAACGAGCGTGTGAATTGTCGTGATGAGACAGATCGCACAAGGGTATATATATATATCAAACTGAACGCCGGGATCGCACTCGACAATCAAAACAAACGGCAATCAAGAGACGAGGTAATTTTCTGAAATTAGAGGTCCATCCGACTTGATATCGGCTTATCAAGAGGGAGAGAGAGAGAGAGGCTTGAAAGGACAAAGCACTCGATGCGCAGATCGAAGGGACATGTATAAGATGCACAGGCAGAGAGCGAGAGAGAAGTCAATTTAATATTGCACGTTGAACGCGTGACCGCGAACTTGACGAGCGATTATATTGACTCGGGCGCGCATAAGACGTTACACCCACTTAAGTCTCATTTCCGGAATTAATTGAGCCCAATGGGAAAACTGACCCTGGTGGGGACTTTGCTGCCTACATTGCCGTGTATATAGATATACAGAGAGTGGAGAGGCAGCACCAGCTAAGCTTTGTTGTTCGTGTAAGTGCATCGTTTCGCGCAAGTGCTTGAATAAATTATCTGTGATTGTACGCTTGGCAGACGCAGATTATACGTCACTTTCATGCAAATCGCACTCTCGAGACTTCTTTGAAACATGCCGTTCGTCCGAGACGGCGGATAAAATAAAAAAAAAAAGAATCTTCCGATCGGCAGTGATGGTTTTCCTGTTTTATATTATCTATTCATCCTTGATCGAGATCCTATCCCAAGGTACTGTGACACTATTATTTTGAGAACTGCGTCGTATTATTTTTATAAGTTATCGACGACGGCTATAATTAGCTACTCAAGGCTCCTTTGTGTTTGCAAAGAATGTATTTTTAATCAAAGCGAGCACTTATTTATACTGGCGCCGCTTGCTACTCTCTCGCTGAGGTGCTGCTGCTGCTGCTGCTACTCCTGTTATATGGATGAAAACGAGGGCGCGCGCTATTATTTCATTCGATCGATCTATTCGGAACGCAGCGGCAGCTGCAGAAGCCGAATGTAGTTAAATAACGTAGTTCAAACCTACTCCCGATTAATAATTTCATTTCCTCTCTCCGTCGAGAGTGAACAATTTTGCGATTTTTATTTTGCCATGAATGCAACTTTAAAATGCTTTTGAAAAAAAAAATGGTACTCTCAGCCACAAAAAGTATGTTTTATGTAAGAGGCGTGATCCGCGTAGCAACTTGGTATAATCGTAAACCCTTCAAAGTGACTCTTCGCTCTGCCACACGAGCACCTTCAAATCTCACTCTCGAGAGCTCGAAAGAATCCCGTCTGGCGAAAATCCACTCGAATCGCGACTTTTGAGGACTTGCCTCGACAACCATTCAAGCCGTTCCCGAAAAAGGAAAAAAAAATAAATGCGAGACATAAACGAGGTGTAAGAGAGCTATGTCGTCGAGGTGGGAAGGGGAGCAAAAAAGAAGTGTCGTGAAATGATGAAAAAAAAGCTCGTTGAGCTTTTACCAAACGCACCTGGGTCCGATGAATTTTACGCGCGTGCTCTACATTTTTCTTTCTTAAGTTACTTTTTATCCGACCCCCCTTTTTTTTTACTGGCAAACTCGCGCTACGTGCGCATTCAGGGAATTTCCGAGTGATCGTTACGCGAATGCTTTCCCGAACGTTTCTATCTCGATGACTCTCGAAGAGCTCAGAGCAGTGTTATGTAAAGTAGTGTTTAATAAACAATTGCGTGACGACGTTGGAGATGGAGATGTTCATTTTCCCGGACATTTTACTTCTGATTGCATTTCACTGCACTTCAGAATAATACAAGTTTATACGATTGTTTCAACGCGGAGTGCTTGACACCGTTTCCGTTGCTCAGTTCGAGAGTTTTACAGTTCTGTTTTACTCGAGCTAGATGTTGGCACAAAGCGAATTTGAAGTAGAATATTGTGTTTGTTGAGCGATTATAATAGTTTCGGTTCATTCTATTTTGCATTGTTGTTCAATTTTGTGATACCTCCATTGATAAATGAAAATACCACATAAGTTATGTTCAACATAAACAATTGTTCAAAACATATAATGTATCTTTAGATTACATTTTATTTATATGTCCTCTTTTGGTGCATTTACGAGGTAATATATGGAACGCGACTTCTGAAAATTGCCTAACTTTCAAATTACATCCTATCGATTTTGAAGTGAAGTTACAACTTGGAAACTGTAATGCAAGTGCAGAAGTATCTGCTCTACTAATGACACGAAAACTGTCTGACTCATGTTTATTATTGAGTGTTGAAGAGATAGTTAGATAATGTTATATGTATAAACTAGAAAAATAGCATAGTTACTTATTTGATAATTAGAGTTAGTTGCATAAAAACGATGTTTATGACTATATTTCGTAAAGATATTTCTATTCAAAACCTAGAATACCAAAGTACTGGCACTTATCTTTTTCAAATCAAGCCAATTCCCACGTGTTTTAACACCTCCACCTTGTTCATATTTGTTTTATTGCCACTCTACTACACTCTTCTATGTGTATCTTTCATCTAGATTGACCGTGAAATACCGCTCAAATCGCACATTCTATCAATCTAGCTAAAAAAGGGGGAAAAAAAATACACGCAAGAGGAGAAAAAAAGTCCCGACTCGATTGGAATCACTGAATCAATGGTACGTATATCGTACGGAAAAATGAGAATGAAAGAGGGAAAAATCGAGTCGCGCGCGTAAGCGTGTACCGAATTGAAGTGGATATGATGAGATTCAATGGTACTTGAATTTCTGTTTCACGTTATTTTTTTTCATATAATTGATGTGAAATTAAATTATTCGTGTTTTTTATTTGAAAAATATAATTTAATGAATTAATAAAATTACATGACAAACCAATATACATTTTGACTTCAAAAATTTTGATAATACTGTTTCAAAATGTGAATCAATTTCTTTGTTATAATTGTTTGCTAATGTTATGCTTGCTGAAATTTTTTAATTTCAACAGTTTGTATGTATTCCCTTCAGTTATATAAATTCGTTTGGAACTAATAGGTTGAAGAGAAATGCGAATAAAAGAAAATATGTAAAACGATTCGCCCGTATTCAATATAGATATATATTTTTTATTGACATTCTCATTTCCAGTTTAAAGTGTCATATAAACACAGAAGAATTGTTCACTTTAAAAAATTCGTTTTCATTGTATTATCCTATTCTACACATTTAAATGTTATAAATGTTGAAAAAAAAATTGAAAGACACATTCATGAACGCAATAAATGAAAAAAAAAGATTTTTTTTAGTATTCTGAAACGTGATACGACAAACGTGGGCACGTGTGCGTGTTCCACAAAATAATCGGGGTCGAGTCACGAGCTTGGAAAAAAAAACGGTCGGGTACGTCTACTGTTGCACGAAACAACAACAAAAAAAAAGCTACTATTGATTGACATCCACCCTGGAGCTGGACTTGAATATATCGCATCATTATTTTAGTTAACACGGTATGTATAATATACTTCTCTCGATGTCGATAGCAGACAGCTTAATCGAATCGTTCATGAATACGCTATTGAACTTGAAATTCGATAAACAGCGAATAAAGAGATAACCTGTGTATAAAACTATGTGGAGTACGCGATCGATTTTCCAATTAAAGTACTCGCAAGAAAGTGAAATTGCACGATAAAATAATATTTTAAGCTTGATTTATGAATCAAAACTCTTCTCTCGCGACCTCCTACCCCTAAGAATCCCATTAAATCTGAAAAATCACTCTCGAGCTCATTGCAGTGCAGAACTCAAGGAATAATTTTGCATTTTAATTGCTTTAAAAATTCCAGCGAATAAACCAGTCCAAATATTGGCACTGGAGCAAGATCTCTCGTCAGCTCGCTCACCGAATTATTCCTCGGGCACAGTCCTGAAAAGAATATGAAAATTACGTTTATCGTTCGTACGAACGCATTCTATTCGCGGTCGAGCATGAATAAAAAAAAGAAGAAGAAAGCAAAAGAAGTTTGAAAAGCTTGGAGATGCTCGCGGGGACGAGAAGAGAGATGGAATCGATTTCGGTGTGTACCGCTTAAATCATGAATAAACACACAGAGTCGGGCCAGAAAAGGCGAGACGAGGACTCGGCAAATTCCGCAAATCTCCGGTGTCGAGTGTGCACAGAGATTCGCTGGAGAAACGCAAGCAAAAGTACCCTTACCCCTCCTCGAGCCCGAAAAGCTCAGCTAGAAATGTATTTAAATAAGAACTTAAGAAGCGCACGCGTGTACCGCATGTTTCTCCTTTGATGGGATCTAGGCAGACACGCCACTCACTTTGTGCACTTTGAATTTGAATACGCAAATTTGCGCTCGCGCTTTCTTGATGCTTTGATAAGGTCCCCCATCCCCCCATTTTTTCATTTCTATTATTCCGCGTGGGCTTTAGTCCAAATTTTCAATGGCATATATGGTATGCTCGCTTGATGTTTTGAATTGTCGTTTCAAAAGATGCAGAAGTTTCGTTTTAGTATTCTTTGAAAATGTTTAGTCAGTGAAGCGTAATGACGTGTGC
This sequence comes from Galeopsomyia nigrocyanea, assembly GCA_035047105.1. Lineage (NCBI taxonomy): Eukaryota > Metazoa > Arthropoda > Insecta > Hymenoptera > Eulophidae > Galeopsomyia > Galeopsomyia nigrocyanea. Next base: position 16,471 of record JAWWMK010014250.1, read on the forward strand.
GAGGTTTTGGATTTATCGACTAAACGATTATGCTGAAGTATTATATCGATAGCCCTATGCGCTTGATCGGTTAATGCCTCATATGATCGACGCTACAGGTCAAGATTAATCTAGCTTTACGGGTCAATTAGCCACGTAGGCCGTATTTGCAGATGATTGAAATATCTAGGCCACTAATACTATCCCTCATATTTATTCAGGAACGTTAAGCGCGCATGCTTACGATATCGATAAAATAAAAATACAAATCCAATAATCCTGGAAAATACAGCTTAGAAAATTCCTGCACTACCTATTTTTTATATACGAAAACAAAAGCTCGAGTATAATTCGCCGCAGTTATCTTCGTTTTTTTTTCAAATTTCCTCAGTTCACAATAGCGTTGGTTAATGCGCGCAGACCACGAAACATTTTCTCTCTCACTTTTTTTCCTCTTCCTCCTCTCCTTTCTCACAGAGGTCAGACTCATTTCCAGCGGCTTGGCTTTGCTCTATTTTCCCGAGGAAAAATTAGAACGTTTTACCCTCCAACTAAAGCGGGTGCATCTCGCGTGTGATAATGAGTCGTCTGGGCTACTGCTGCTGCTGCTCATGTCCGTACCGGGAACGAGAAAGAACCGCGCGCGAGAAACCGTTGAACAATATTAAAAGAAAAGACCCCGCGGTGTGTCGCCACGTCTGCGGGAGAACAAAAATAAATGCTCATATACGTATACTGAATGGGTTTCTTTAAGTCTGCGGAGAATAATTTTAGCCTTTCACGCAGTCGCGTTATCATTGCATATACTATGTATGGAGCTGTGCGACCGCGCGAGACGCGGCGACATTCTTTTCATATTACACTTGCTTAACTATGCGCATATTTTAAAAAAACGACGCATACATACGTTATAATATGAAAGAAGAGTCGGGACGCGACAGAGTTTGCTTCAAACATTTCTTCATTCGAAATGTTTTCACATTTTTTCCGAGTTCATCGAAATAAGATTTAATTCTTTTTTTTTCCTTTTTCTACGATTCCATCCGTTCGATTTCAACGGGTTTGTAAAAATAACACGTTACAACGAACAATTCGAAGCTACACTTTGGCGATTACTCAAATGTCAATCGAAATGGAACGAAAGCCACTTCAATAGAATTCCTATTGACGTGCGCCACTGCTGGCGGGTAGCTAATTTGCCAATGGCAATTGTTTTCAGACAATGTACAAACTCCGAACACACTCCGGTAACCGCATTTCGGGGCGAGCGTGAAACCAAATTCAAATTAAATTGAAGCTCGAACGGCTTCCCAAACGAGGAATTTACGATTTAGCAACACCTGAGTTTGGTTTACATGTATACGACTTTATCATTGAATTAAAGTGGAATATCGAGTAAGATTCATCGTTGCTGCATGCGCACTAATTATTATATTGAATTTGACTTGCAGGAATCTTGAGGTACTAATTTCGTGGTAAATAAATTGTACACTTATTATTCAATGAGAGCGTCACGTAAATTGATCTTCACTTTGGTGAAAATGAATACGTACATTTCATATTGATAATGTTGTTAAAATGTAACTTCATTATCGATATACCAGGCTGTACCTCAATTTACAAAAGTATTTATAAATACTTTCAGCATCGAATCTGGCTCATCGAGTTTATCCCACGAATGAGATGAAAGAATTACAAAGAAGCTTGGGTCGAGCATTAATTCGCGAGAAACAAAAAAAAGAGGTAAAAAAAGGAAAAGAAAGCAAGAATCGTGGGTAAAAAGCAAATCACTAAAAAGCCAGGCAATAAACGCAGGGTATAATTCACGGGCTGATGATCCAGTGCTTGAGCATCCATCCGTCGAGGCGTTATAACGTGCGGGCCCAGGCTATAAATCGTCCCATTTGGTCGTTTAGCCCGGCGTCACGCAGACACAATGAGCGGGTAGCGCCAAAAAGGAAAGAGAAATATGTGTGCTCGAGTCGTCGTCGTCGTCGCCGTAGCCTCTCCGATGACAAACGCCGCTTTACTGTAGCAAATTTTCGGCAGACACTGGATATATATATATATATATATATAGCGGCTGCAATACGTGTTAGCCCGCAAAACATGACAATGCTTTTTTCTGTCCTTGTATTCTCTCTGAGCCGCACACGTGTCTTCGCTCTCGGGGATTTCTCTGGCGGAGACTTTGAAGGATTAACTAAGCCTTTTTCTGTGTCAAAGATCTTTCGGGTTATCAGTCGACTCTTTATGACTATACTCGCGTTATGCCAGGAATCTACTAATGTCGTGCCTTGCCCAGTTGTATCTTGATGACTCGGATGAACATTTTTCACGCACACACGTGTCGTTGATAACGTTGCCCAACGATAAATTACACTCGTTACATGAATTTTTCAATTGAACAAATGACAAATGACGAATATAAATATATATAGGTGCACGCATTCGTATTCTATCTTGTCCGCAGTCGCACTTCAAAAAAGTCAGCTTCTTTTTTTCACAACGAACGCGTGAACTTCGCGATCGTTTATCAAGTTGAATAATGGTTTATCCCACGTTTTACACTTGTTACCGGAAGTTGATTAAAAACTTTTCATTAGAAGCGCGCACGCTCGCGACTCAAGATCCTTTGCCAGCAGGCCAACTCTCGTTGACGTCAACTTTTTGGAAAGTGCGAAATTTATATCGCAAGTTTTATAATACCGCGCGAGAAAAATAAACGCGATAACAGAACTAAACTAAAGTAGCACTCGGCGCTCCGAAGAATAAGTAAGAAAGAAAAAAAGCAAACAACTCAAACAAAAACGTGCGGCAGAGACTCCGACAATGAAAAGGCTCGGCGTGCAAAGAATGAAAAGAACGAAGGAAGAAGAAGAAAAGCCGCGACGACGACGACGACGATGATGTTCAATTCGATGAAAGCTAGAGAAATGGGGGTATATAGTGCTTGCGGCCGTCATCACGTCACACAATGCGCGTGGAAAAATAGAGGTTGAACGACAAAAAAAAGAGAGAAGAGAAAGAAGTGGAATGCAACATCTAGTTTTGTGTGCTGCCGCGGGACGTGTGGCCCACTCGGAAATCGGGTCGTTTGGTGGAAAATGAGCAAAACTATCCTACTGCCTGAACGCGAAATGACGCAATGATGCGCGCCCTCTTCGGCCCACTTTTCTTTCTTTCTCACTCTCTCTCTCTCTCTCTCTCTTTCTCTCTTTTTTCACTGTAATTTCGAGCTCGTGTAGGTTTAAGTACACAAAAGGAAAAAGGCGTGGGCGTGGAAAGGACGTGCGGGTGTATAAATACATACTGCAAGCTACTCTGGAATATATAGCCAGACGAATTTCCAAGAGTTTCTCGACTGCGCGTGGTTGACCCACGTTAGCATTGGATTCACCGAAAACTCGGATTTTCATTGTTCCAGGTGACAAACGAAAAATATGCGTAAATAATTGACTGTCATCAGATACCCAAAATTCCACTCGACTTTGCTGCAGCTCTATTGATGCTATCTTATTATCTTATATGACGAGTGGCTGAGGTCGTAGAATGATTACCGTCATTTTATTGTATTACGATAGAGTAGATTACTGGTATATACCTGCAGCACATTTCTTGAGAATGAAGAGCTTTTTATTTTGCAGTCGTGCGTTACGATTCTTGTATCGATGTCTTTCAAGTGCTGAGATTTCAAAGTAAGCACTGCTAATCATGAATAACTGATATTCCAGATCGTTTATAAATCAAGTGCAGACATGGTATAATTCTTGTACAAAACAGTTCAGCAATATGTAAACGATTAATAAATGATGAACTGTGTCAACTGATATCCACATATTCCAATATTTGTTTGTCATAAATTATAGGTCACTAAAGTCACCAAGAAACAAAAACTAAGGTATTATTTAATGAGAAAACAAAACTTGCCATGGAATTTTAGAATACACTGGCGTATGCACACTTAGCTTTTCTCAACGTGAACAATTCGCGGAGAAGTCACATCATACCCGACATTCCTTTGTGCCACCGTTAATCCACTCAAACAAAAGAGCATCATGAATAAACGGCGAGTTAATTCGCCAAAATTAACCAGACGTACAATAATATGTCTCGATCCGCACAATGATTCATATGTAACTTGCACACGTGCACCGAATAGTATACCTGAATTTTTAGTGGATGTGTTTATATACCTACGTGGTATTTAGAAGCTGAGCTCCGAGGAGGAAGAGAAGGCAGCAAAGTGGGTCAGCATCTGCTACCACTCGCCCCCAGTATTCTCAATTTCAAAAGCCTCTTTATCTCCGAGCAACGCCGCGCGAGTGCTCAAACGCAATTTCGCCCACACGCTTTGATTTCTCTGCTCGATTCGCCGTCGCCGCCGCGCGATCGAGCGAAGTTGTCTAGCACTAATTACGAATAACTTAGCGCCCGCGCTAACGATTGCGCACTTGCGCGCATATCCCGATGGGATTATCTCTTTGTTTACGGAAGCGCGAGCGTTTAGGTATAAGTTCTATCTGCCAAATACAGATTTTCAGTTAAATACAGACTTTCAGTTCGAAAAGTTTGTTCGGTCGGATTAGGTTTTTACTTTGATTTTCACAAATAAAGTGCTAACTTTTCGACAATTGTCAAAGATCATGGGACGGATAAACTATTTTATTCAATCTGATTTAATCAACAATATTATTTACGATGTGTAATTAGAAATCTCCGTCCGAAATCATTATTATACAATCGAAATGACTTTTAATGGAGTTGTAATTTACAACGTACCCGAAGCTCCGGCAATGTAACAATAAAAGCTTTTACGATCGCATAAATGTGTCCAAGATTACATCGCGACATTTATACACGTGCATAACGAATCAATTTCATTTTCGACGATAAAATATATCTCATAAAATGCGCGGAGGTTGGTTTACTTTTAGAATTGCCGCATAAAAGCTCTCGGCCATTCATCAATTTAGCGCTTCAAGTTCAAGGTCACGTCGCTGTATAAAGGAGTATTTGCACAGGTTTTCAGAGGAAATTATTCACGTTATGCTTTTTTAATCAATTTTCACTAACGTAATACGTAAAATTGTTTTAGCTATAAAATTTATACGTGAATATATAAATTCGAGCGAATCCACTTGTATTATGCATCGGATATAATGACATTCTTCTATAATATAAAACATGGAAACCTTACTGAAATTATGTACCATCTACATTCGATAAATAAAGAATGTAACGTATCGATCGAATAGGAAGCCTGAAATATTTACGATCAAGCGTGACCACATTTGAATAATTAAGTGGAAATTTCGTTGACATATTGAATACCAAGCTATGAGATCTGCTGCTAATGACATTAGTATTATGCTTTCTCGAAGAGCATAAAATTTTTAACAACAAAAATAAATTTTCCTATACAATTAATCTTGAAGTCATTTGC
>JAWWMK010014261.1:0-21887 GCA_035047105.1 Galeopsomyia nigrocyanea
AAGAAGAAAAAATTCCGGAAGCTCTAGCGTTACAATTCATTTTTGCCATTTTAGGCTTCAAGAATCGGCATTTTTTTATAGATTTCGTCATATACGTATGTAGTATTTCGAAAATTTTTTATTTTATTTAACGAAAATATTAAAACTTTGTTGCCGTTACTTTAAAATTCATAAACAATTTTAAATCTTCCATCGACGTGAATTCATCGTGAAAACTCCAGTCAAACGACATACAATCATCGTTATAGAAAAACAAGTTGAAGAATATAATGGTCGGCACGCAGCTAATCGCCCGGAATAAATTGCATAAAATGTCGCCGCGTCACTAGCAATCAGGGCGTTACATTAGAAACGAATGTAAACTATGTGCGCGCGAACTATAAAAGAGAGAAATACTAATCCTAATTACGTCTATCAATCAACGCTCTCGTTGTTAACTTACGAGGCTACTTTCGAATGATTTTTTTTTTCTTCGCGATAAATAATCTCTCACGACTCTTTTTTTTCTCTCTCTGGATTACGTAAGAATTGATTTCAAAACAATGGCAAATTTTTCGATCGTACCGTCAACTTCCTGTTGTCTTTTATACTTTAGACGCATCAATTATGAATATTATAATCGTTGTGAAGATAAAATGGTCTTCTCGGAGCTTCATATAGCATAATAAGAACGCGTGTCTTCCTTTTAATTCAATTAGAAAAAAAGGAGGAGAGAGAGAGAGGGAAGTAAGGAGGTAGAATTCTCTCTCGTAAGTTCATGCAAATGAAGTCTCGCGCAATTCAAGAAGGCCAAGTTTCGCGCGAAGCGAGAGCGTTGAGAAAAAAAAAATTTTTTTTTTCGCGAGCGCCCCTCTAACGCATTGTCTAATCGGATGTAAGCGCGATATATATCGCGTGTGTATCGTACTTTGTCTAAGCGACAATTATTGTGTTTGAGAATTTTTCCACTTTTTGTTTTTTTATCGTTGGTAATAATACGAATTATCGCTTTATTTTTGCTTTCGATTCAAGATCATAATCGATATTATAAAATTAAATCTTGAAAAGTTGCGTCGAAAAGTTCAACAACTATATATATAAGAAGATCATTCGCGAAGAATCGCTAATCAATGTGGGGGAGGTGGGTTTGGGGAGAAGCGATGACGAGCTATTCCATAAACGCGGCCCTTTAGAAAAGTTAAGTTTTGCTAGTAATAGTAAGCCTCGGCCGTAACCTTTATACTTTACGGTCTCTTCGTGTCTCTCACTCTTTTCTCGCTGCCCAAGCACTTACGCTGTAAAAACCTTACTCCTCTCGTTCTCCGACGGTTAATGAGGCCGCGTAATTCATGTAATGCTCTTTGCGCATAATAATTACGTTAGCACGCTGCCTTAATTGTCGATACTGACGTCGCAACTTTGAGCGTTAATAGCGCACGGATTTTTATTTTTTGCCTTTTCTCATCTATGATAAAAGTGCTGCGGTTTTCTTTGTAACTTACAGCTTCACTCTCGACTCATTTTATAGAAAATTAAAAGTTTTATTTTTTTTATCTGTTCCGAATTTTTCGCTTAGAAAAAGTTTCTATAAACGATTTTGTTTTCCCGTCTAAAAGAAAAAAGGAAAATCGAATGGTCGTTAGCGAGCGAACGAGCGAGGGGAAACAGCGTGAAAATAGCCGTTGGGCAAATCTGGAAAATTTTCAATTTGCATTCAATTAAAGGAGAGAGAGAGAGAGAGAGAGAGAGAGACAGACGGACCGAGAGAAATTCGGGGCGTGCCGTCGGCAGTTCGTGAGCAACTTCGAGCTTGTGTGTCCGCTGCAAAGTCGAAACGCAGTTAACGCTCGAATCGAGATAAACTAAAGGGATATGTACATATATATATATATATATATATATATATATACGAGACTCATGGTTATGACTGTGCGCGAATTTCTCTCGCTCTATACCTTACTATCAAAAGGATTATTAAGTTTTCTTTGCCTCTCTCTTATGTCGGAGTAAGATCGAGATTGTAATGTTCTTTCGGTGTAGTTTTTGTATATATAAAGATTTATGATTGGCGTGAATTAATTATTAATCCATTTTGTTGAATAATTTTAGCCGATAATAAGTGACTCAAATTAGTCATTAGATTGGATTATTCTCGGATGCTATCACCGACGATTTATATATAATTCATGAAGATAGAATAGATACAAGCCATTTTTAAAATTCCATTTTTAATTATTAATGCCTGCTGCATTACATTTAAAAAATTCAATAATAGAGTAGTTTCGTACGTAACTTACATGCCCGCTTACGTATAGAATAATCTTATAAATATATCTGGAACTTACCTGAAACAAAAAATCAAGCACAAAAAATCATGAATATTGATCAATTTTACCTATATCATTAAAAGATAATTATTATCACAAAACAAAAGTCTAAAAGTTAATTTCAATATCCCGACAAACACACATACACATACACACATCCGTCTGTCCGAATCGCTGGAGTAGTACGCCAAAGGCACTAACCGAGCTGTCTGCACATTTCGAAGATACATATATCAGCGACAGGCCTACAATAGCTAGTAGATAGCCGCGGGTATATATATGGAACTCTCTCGCTTCTATCCTACTCCTACTCTTGACAGGATTCGCGCGCAACTGGAGCGTGCGTTATTCGCTTATGGCGAGAGTTTATACGGTAGCGGCAAATGCATAATCGAGTGCAGCTGCGAAACCTAATGAGCCGCTAATTCGTAATTGGATGTAGTTTGTGATTTGAAAAAAAAAAGATTAATTTATAATTGATTCGGAAGCGACGTCATCGACGGCTAAAGTATATAATTTCGTTATCGGCCGAGTATATCGAGTATATATATTGGTTTCTCACACCAAACTCCTATTTTCGCTATATGGATAAAGATCGCAATTCAATTCTTTTTTTTTTAAGAAGATAACGATTGCAAAGCTCTTTTTTATTCAATAAATCTTTGTATCAATTACAATCGTTCTCGCAGCTATATGCACTGGAAATAAGAAAAATTATCGGTTCAATCGGCAGACAGCTTATTTCGCGCTTATACTTATATGAGATCGAATTGTCGAGATATGCATGTAGTATAGTAAATAAAAAAAAAATATATATATATATATGTATGCATTGCGGGGTATTGAAATCGGGTCGAAATCGAAAGTGAATGAAATCGTTGATCAACTTTAATTAGAATTCGAAGTTTGGTTTTCCCTTGTGTATTTTACGAAACAGCTGTCCTTGAATGAACTTCATAAGTTCGCACAAACACACATTTTTATTGCACAATTGTATTGTGTGTATTTGTACTCACGGGTATTGAATGTTTACGAGGCGATGGAAGACTTTAAATTAATCTTTATCGTTTTCCTGATCGTGACCGAGAGTCGAAGGCCGACGATCTGTATAAGAAAGTTAAACCTACGATTTTATTCCAATTCCACAAAAACTCAGACGTGTGTGTGTGTACATATATAGAAGCTTTCACCGGCATGAAATCGAAGCTTTAGCATAGCTTCACGTTCGGGGAATCGATGATATAGACGCGTCGGCGGCGGCGGCGTAGCTTCGAAAGCTAAAGGGAAACGTGTGTCTCCGGAGCTTGTAATCTCAGCATACTACGTGCGTCGCATTGCAATACTCTCTCATGCACTTGACTCGCTGTATATCTATGTATTTTAGCCGCACGATACGCGTCTGTGTGTATACTTAGCGAAGCTCATGAGTGTTTTGACAAATGGCTTTATCCTCCCCCCTCGTCATTTAAGGATCGACTAATGGTTTGGAAGATCGTGGCGGGGATGATGATTTGAAAAGGATTTGATTTAATGATATTTTTGTGCGTAGATGATTATTAGAAAATTATCTAGAAAAAGTTTCTTTTTCCAGAATACATTTTATTCGAATATGAAGATGAATAGAAGAAATCTGAACGGCGTTTGGGAATTGAATATATTTACTGCGAGTCCACCGGCTGCAAAATGTAAAAATTTAAATTTTTTAAAAATTCTTTGAATATATATTGCACATCTATATCAGATTTCAGGAAAAAAATAATGTAGTATACAAATTAACCATTAAAATGAGCTTTAGTTTTTGAGATACGATTCTTTTTTAATAGTGCTGGAGAGTTTTAAAATTAAGAAAAACAATCTATTTTTAATTTATTTTTAAATTCGTCATTTTTATTTTTCGTAATCTTTTAAGAGTCTCGATTAGTAGATCAATTCATGATGCAATTTATCGAATGTTATCAGAGTAGAATTTTCGAGACGACTGTATGAAAAAATGTAGTGTTTTAGTAAGGGTAACCCAGTCCATATCCTGAGAATTAATTTACTCATCCACGCATGAGACAATTGAAAATATACAACTCAATTAATTTTTTTATATAAACCTTACAAACATTACGGCGTCATACAAGCAATTGATCGTATCAAATAAATGTCTCTCCATTTCCGCGAACAGAATAAAAAATTCTCTTCATCCTGTACATAAAGAATGCAAGAAAAGTGCAATAAAATAATAATCCTCTTCAAAATAAACCGACCGGATAATCCCTCTTAATTAAAAACAACGCCGATTTCTCGATAATCCTCTCAACACCATTGAGAAAAAAAGATCTGTAATTTATTAATAATTTACCAAAGTATAAACTCACGCGCGCGCATCCTAATAGCATCTTTCCTCTCTAATATCCGTCCATCATAGTCGCGCTTATATATGGAGCTCTTGTCATTAACAGCATCGTTATTATTATCATCATTATTGTATCGCTTCGTCACATCGTCTATTCTATCGGCGTGTTTTGTACCTATCTCTCCGACGCGCGGCGCTCGGCAAGTGCTTAATTGGAACGCGGCAACAAATAGACGCGCAATTTCGTGATTATATAGATCGCTCTCTTGCTTGTTTATATACGATTTTCTTTCAAATTTGCGATTATATGTGTGTGCGTAGGCTAATGAACTAATTACTAAAAACAAAAGGATATCGGGAATAATCTCGAGTGATAATTAATGTTCGATAGATATACAAGCGAGAGAGGTAAATTTTGTTTGACCTATGTCGCGCGGGAGCCGCGACATTTCGAAACATAATAATATATTTACCTAACTCGATTTTATTGAAAGTGTTTTGCGGTTGAGCATCTCAGCGCGTACATATACGTTATGTGGGACTCAATTCGAGGCAGCTTTGCTTGCTCGCGCGTATACGTGAGTGTTGACACGTTGCGTATGTGTATGTGTCTGTGTATTCAAAGTCTGGACCTGACTTGCTTACATCTCGATAGTACATAAGATTATTCCGAACTATCTAACTCGATTAGGTATTCACGCGAGAGCGACGTTTGTTGTTATGTGGCAAATAAATACTTTTCAGCGGTTACAAATTAATTTTTGTTGAATTATTTTTACTTTTGCGAGCTGAGTAGTCGACGGTGATTTTATTGGTGGTGGAGTATTTTCATTCGAGAAATTCTAGTCGCCTTCGAAAAAAATTGAAAGCTTTACATCTAAAGATATCTTTACATCTTTCTCTCAATTTGGTACGATTTCTCTCAATGTGTATTTTCGAAAATTCGTGAAAATTCAGGAAATTCAGAGAAATTGGACTGCTGATCAAAGTATTTTTATTCCAGAAATCTTCGTCCCTTCGGAGGTAATGAAAAATGTAAAGCGAGGAAATTGTTCTCTCAGTTCAAATCTCGAAGTATTTTTTCGAAAATTTCTGAAAATCCAAACGTTGAAAATTCCTACAGTTAACACTCATAATCGACAAGCTTGAAGTTATTCACATCTCACTCAGGAAGATTCCCCCAAAATATATCATCATATCGCACTCTCCTTTCCCCAAAATACAATTTCAACGAAAAACCAATTCAGCGTAAAATAAAAGAAAAAAAAATAAAAAGAAGAATAGAAGCGATTCCGATAAGTTCAAAGCCTTTCGATTTCGTCGAAGTGCTTCTCGGGTTTTGATCGGCATCTCATTAGCGCGCCGCTTGCTGTCTTTTGTAATATATATAAATAGAATACACGCTGACAGGTGCATCGGTGAAGATTTGGCAAGCGCACAGAGGCCGTCAATCGCTGATCTGGAATGCGCGTTGCTCGACCATATAGCTTTACGCGATATGCCCTTGCGACTAGATAAAAAGAATTATTGGGCGAAGTCGATATTGCAAATCATTATCGCAGATTTCTCCATTGATTGCTGTAAAATTCTAAAGGGGTTTGTTACACCTATAAATTTTCGATATTAATTTCGTGGATTCCCTTCGTTTCAACTCTCTTAATCTACATACAACGACCGCGAGAATTTGCCTTTTCATCAATATTCACCGCGAATCGTTATTTTCCCATCGTGGCGAGGAGATGAAAATTCAGACGGTTTGGATTGACTGCTTGTCGAGCGATCGGCTCTGTAATGTCTATGCAAGTATACAATTATCGCACGGAAAAGTCCATCCGCGCTTTTTTGGTATCACTGCAATTAACGAAGACGTGCCTCTTCGATTCTTCGTCCCATTTCTCCGGATAATAAAATTGTATCTCCGTTAATTGCATTTTATTTGCATGAATTTCTTTCGTGGAGAAGGTGAAAAAAAAATTGTTTGTAATAAGTCGATGGAATTTCATCATTTGCCTGCAACATCTTATCTCGCGTTCGATTGATTTCGAATAGACAGATATTACTCAACGTCGATTGACATTGAAATCGAAATTGAACGAACAATTTTTTTTCGTCTGTTATTAATGTTGTACGCGAGACGCGATCACTTGTGTCAATAAGTCATTGTTTTCTTCCCGAGGAAAAATTTTCGATACTTCACCTTGAATATTACGCAACAGACCATCTCGAATATAGACGTCAAACTTTTATACTTCGATTTAGATACTTCTTATCGTTAAATTCAAAATTACCAATTCACCAAACAAACAAAAAATTCTCAAGTTAATCCTCGCAGCCAGCTCCGTCATAAATATATAACAATGTAAACGCACGTCGACATAAAACTCTATTTACAGTATACATATGGAGTCGAGAGCTTGCGAGCACGCTAAAGGAGCAAACAGCAGAGCCAAAAATATGACGACAATGGTGGCCACACATACCCTCAAAAAAAAAACAACGAGAAGAGAGGGACTATAGAAATCCTGAAAGAGAGAAAAGCAAAGGAATATAACGAGAGAGAGATAACTCGAGTTAGCAGCAAGCTTCGCCTCTCTCGCTACGGCGTTGAAACGAAAAACGAGCAAATCGAGAGAGGGAGAGAGAGAAGCGCCAAGTGTCGCTTCGCCACTGTAGAAATTTCTCACTCTCTGCGGTTTACCTTACTCGCGCGCGCGCGTGTGTGCCGCCGGCGCGTATATAGCCAAAACCATGTGTGCGAGCTTCAGCTATATAACGCTGCATCCCTTTTTTTTTTCGAGCTTTTTGTTTTCGATTTTGCCACGACGGATTTCTAACAAAACGTCCGTGTGTAACGCTTTTGGATTTTCGTGGAGTTTCGGAGTTTACGGTTTGTTGTTTATTGACGCGAAACTGTAAAATAATTTAGAATTATAATTATTAAAATAAAACATTTTATCTCAGGTGCTTCATAAGTGTCACGAACATTATTCAAAAGTAAAATCGTCAATTCAAGTCATGGACGAATGAATAATATATCGACTTAATTCTAGAATAATACGCGATCATTCCATAAAACATACGGAGAGAAAGAAAAAAGAATCTCAATAAACCTCGTATAAATAATAAACACGAACTCGCGCAAGATCCTCAGCCATCCCGCCCTTAAAAAGCTCCCTTATGCAATCGCGTTTGCGCGCACAATACGCGTGCTTGACCGTTCATCTTGGCACAAAAGCAAGCCTAAATAACGTCGCCGCTCATAAACCATCTCTCACGAAGTGTGCAATGTATATATATAACGTTCGCCATAAAGCCACACGCACCGGTAGTATGTACAATTGAAAAAAGCCAAAAGGGGCGCAACAAGCGTTCCAAATTAACCCCGTGTTAAAAGAAAAAAAAAGAAGATTCAGTTCTCGCGCCACCATACTTTCATTTCATTACATATACAATATCGCAGACGCGGAGAGAGAGAAGAGAGAAAAAAAAACAAAACTTTTTTTTCCCTAATCTCCCTTCTCTTTCTCTCTCATTATTCCGTTGTTCTCCGGACTGTTTGTCGTAGTTGTTGTTGTTTTCTTTTTCTTTTTTTCGCGTTGCCTCTTTTGTGCTGCGGGTTTTGTGTGTGGATGCGCTTCTTCTTCTTTTTTTCTTCTCGCGGCTATCCTCTTGGCGCAATGCACTCTCCTGCCGCACACCCTCTACGGACACAGTTTATGTCGTCGCGGTCTCGCGGTTTTAACGCGTATACATACTCTCACTCTCTCTCTCTCTCTCGTTCCTGCCGCGCGGAAAGGAGGGAATGCTATGCTGGCTTTTAAGATATGCGAGCTTTTGTTTAGTTAGGCAGTTGTTAGTTGGAGGAGGAGTGATCGAGGTATTTTTTGTTAATATAATATCGCATCTGTATTTTACAGAGAAACTTTGAGTTTTAATTTTCAAATTTTTAGAAATTGATTTGACAGAGTGAGCTTTCGATATTTGGGAATTCTGTATTTGAACTTGAGTAACTGAGATTCGGTTATAGATTCTAACAAATAGATTCTGTATAAAATATTAGTTTACCCGTGAGACGACACTGCCGTCATCTAAAAGTAACTTCTCTCTCGCATGTTCGAATGTTACTAGACTCTATTGTATAAAATTCTAATTTTACATGGCGTTCGTCAAAGCTACTGAATTAATTGAGATTGAATTTTAGACTTACAACGTTTCTTGATAATTCAATTAACAGCTCGAGTAACCATAATAATCGCAAATAAAAAAGCTCATATCTCTGAAAAGCCAATTAAAAAAATTCACTGAATATCCTCAAACCACTCATACCCAACCACAACAGCAGCAGCAGCAGCAGCAGCCTTTTCTTTATCAAGGCACTTCTATTCTCTTACTTTCCTCCTCGCGTCCATTCATCTAGCTTTTGTTCTTCGCATTTCTCGCATACCGCGAGCGCGCGATGCAGCAGCTGCAGCATCCGCCTTACATCCACGGTTTTCTTTCTCGTTCATGCGTCTCTCATTCTCCTTTTTGTTTTCCGCGAAAGCTAGCGACGAGTTTATCTTCCAAGACAAAAGACTATAATGCGAGACACATATTATACCAACAATAGGGGATGCGAAATTTTCATTAAAAAAAAAGAAAAAAAAACTAGAGAAAACTTTCTCCTTCTCCGCGCGTTGACTGTTTAATCAAAGTTTCGCTGCAGCGAGAACACACACGAGGCATAACGCAAAAGTGAAACTTATTATCTGATCGGGTTGTTGGGTTTCACGCGCGAACTTTACCTTGCTACTATCACTTGGACACGCGCGTTCGCGCACCAGAGTTTTCTGGATTGTTTGCTGCGTTAAACTCGTGTTTGCTTTTTTTTTTTGGAATTAACAAGCCACCGAGTTATAAAAACTAAACGCTCGTTTTCTTTCTTTACTTGTTGTAAAATTGAATTTTTTTAGTTTTCGGACAAACTTGCGATGGAGAACTCAATCAGGTATACAGTAGCCTCCGTGAAAGAGTTGATTTGAAAGACGACGACGTAATCGGCTCTCGTTGCCTACGGTCAGTTTTTTTTTTTTAGTAAAGAAGTTGTCGAGCGGAAAAAAAAACTTGCGAGAAAAGTGGACAGCTGATGCAGCGGACTGCTGAGTTTATACTTCGAGTTTGGAAAGTGTAGCTGCTCGATTCGCGCGATGATGTTTTCTTTTTTCTTTCGTGCGTGCGAAAATTGAACGACGAGAACGAACGTCCGGTAGAGGTTATTGAATACAAATTGAAAATGAATTGAATTTTTTTTTTACGTTTAAATTCAACAGCATTATGTAGTAAAAAAACTATGAATGTATGACTTTGCTTGTGATTAACAACCGGTCAGTTTCAACCGTGTCACGGTGAATCAGCAATTCTTCGTGTATATAATGCAGCATGCAGGATTAATTGTTGTGGTTGAAATGCAAGAAAATTGAATGCTAATTTTTAAGGAATTGAATGATGACGGAATATTCGAAAAAATAATAATACCTACTTCCAAAATTGTTCGATTGTATCGTGACGCTCTCAAAACTCTAACTAAATTTAAGGGCGAGGTAATTTTTTAATTAAAAATTTATATATTCATAGAATTGATTTATTTCAATAAAATCACTGAATTGATATCAAAGAATCATCTATTGATAATAATAATTTTCATTTCAATTCATTAGCAATGGATAACCCACAGGTGCCACAATGAAACAAGCCCAGCTCGATCGATTAATTAAAAGGTGAAATAAACGTATCGATTGATAAAGAAGGATTGAAAGTAGAATTAGATACTTTCACATTTACTGTGGATGCGATATATCAATAACACTATCTTTTGCTATAATGAAATAAGAGAAAACTTTCTTTGAGAGATACGATGCAACATAAATATAAAATTAGTTTTCGTAATAAGTTTATTAGCGGTGCGTAAGGAGATTAAAGCGAGTAGCGCTTTCGATGAATGTGAGCTTAATTATTTAATGAGTGCATTTCATTAGGGTAATACTTATATAGAATTGAAGTAACGGAGATCTTCCATAGAAGTAACGTTGAAATAGAAATGGCAGAACTTTCAAAATTCAATCAGCAAATAGATTTCTCTATCCGGCAGTGTATTTGCATGACGATCAAAGTTTTCCAAAAGCAATAGGTACTGTGTTTACCATTTCATATTTTGATATTAATATTAAATAACATTAAATTAATTAATGCACCTGATGAATATTTCTCAAAAACTTATTATTTAATACTTAAAGAACAAATTAAATAAATCTTTCAATAACATTACCATGTACCGCAACAAATTCATATATAACGAACGATTAATATCACACAGAAAAATTCTCGGTACAAAAGAATATCAAACGTCTAACCCACAACAAAGCAAAAAAAAAGGTACCTACGCAGCCCCCGCAAAAGAAAAAAAAGGTAAAGAAAACGTCAAGGAGTTAGGCAATCGCAGTAGAAAGCACACACACAGTAGTAGTAGTAGTAGTGGTTGTTGCGTCCCATTCAGCCGTAACAAAAGGCAATCAACCGGCCAAGAGTGGCCACGGCAGGCAAAAGCAGTACTCATAAGTTACCAGAATCGCGCCGATATTTCTCTTCAGAGAGCTGCTGCTGCTGCTGCGTCCGTCCCGAGAGTTTTGCGCGCGCGGAGGGTCGACACATACACACACATACAACTTTGCCGTGTTTTCCAGCCAATCAGCCATCTCTCTCTCTTTTTTCTCTCTGTTTGTGTGTGTATGCGTTCTGTCGTCTAAGCTATTTTTCATGGTCTCTTTCCTCGTTTTCGGACTGTATACCGCTTTTACTTGCTTGGACAGCATTTCTTTACTTGTTTTTAGAACTATCTCGCGCGCGCGCGCGCTAACGGTTCTTGCTAAATTTTACCGATAGGTTACTCAAAATTACGTGGATCTATGAGGAAACTATGTCAAATTTTTTTTTTTTTGCAGGTTGTGACGTAATTTTCAAGGATTTTTTTTTTCGCAAATTCGCAATCGCGCAATAAGTAATTTCAATTAGTTTTCACGTAAACAAACAAAAAACAGTTTTTCTTTTTTATATCCTGTTAATTAAGTATAACCAACGAAAATCAACTTCGCGCCATATCATCAAAATAATCAAGCAAATAAGCTGCGAAACAACATGCTGCACACACATACACACATAAGCCTGAAAATAATGGAAGCCCGCGTGCGAGCGAGCAAGCGAAGCTTGCATGATCATCACATCCCATCTCTATTAGCATCGTAGCAAGCTTTCGATTATTACAAGGTTGTGTATACCGTATACTCTCTCTCTCACTTTTTTTTCCCCCGTTGCCTCGTCCGCGGGGAGTTCATTAACGGAATGACCGGTTCTACTACTACGCGAAAGGGGAAGGGGGGGAGAGTATAGCATCGCGATTTATGCTCTCCTATTTACAAAAGGCGATGCCGTAATGGCCCGAAAAAAAGAGAGCACCTCTGATCCCTAATGGCTATGCACGATGTTTCTTTTCTTTGTGTTCTCTTTCTTTCTTTTTTTTCTTTTTCTCCCTACGGGGAGGAAAGAATTGGCTTTTTGCTATTGGGAGGATCAGTGATTTTGCGGAAATAGTCGATTTTTAAATAATTTTACCGTTACGAGGATTTTACTACTGCTGTGTTTATAAAAAATTTATCCGAAGATTATCGTTTTCGATAATAGACGTTGACGACTTGCAAGTCAAATCGTATGATTTGCGAATGGATTTTTTAATTAAAATTCTCTTACCTAACGCGATAATAAGTACGGAAAAGATTATTTATAAGCTTTCATAGTACGTTGCTACTTTTACCAATCTCTAGTATTTACGATGTAATAAAACTCGAGAAAATATTACTATCGCGACTATAAAAGCTCATAATATAGTTTCGAGTCTGTTCGTGCCTCTTCTATCAACATTTATATGACTTTTATCTCGCGACAGTCTATTAAAAAAAAAGCACGCGGTCTACAACATTTGCCAGCCGTGGCAAACAAGCATAACAAAAGCCACAAAGCAGGCAACGGCAGCGAGCGGCAATCATTCATTTGGTGTATATGCAACGTGGCCGCACACACTACTACGTATAGTCGAGTCAATCCGAAAATGGCAAAACGAGGGAGAGAGAGCGAACGCGCGTCAAGCTGCTACTGGAAAATGCAAGCCGAACTGAATTGCAAATGCGCGATAACTCCACAGGGAGAAATGGAGAAAGGCGCTCTTGCTACTACCTACTGCTACTACTGGTGGATCCAATGGAGCGCGATATGATAATATAGAAGAGAGAGAGGGGGGAGACGAGGTATGCGAATCTCGAATGCAGTCCGTGCTCATGCCTGGATCGTCGTTGTTGCACCTGTACGCCATACAGTTACACGCGCGTTTTCTTGTATATATACGTTCGGTGAAGAGAAAAAAAAAACAAAATCGGATGCGCGATTTTGCCAATCGTTTCGTTAGTCGCATTTCCATTTTTATCGGGTGTTACTATTTCTTACTCGAAAATCATGCTGATTTTTTCTTTTCCAAAGATATATAACTCATAATTCCCGTGATAAGGAACTTATATCCATTCTCCAACGTTACAAATTGAAGAATAATTCACGGTTGAACAGCGGTAGAATTTAATCCCAAAGCCGCGCTTGGCCAAGATAAATCCGGCTAAACTCATTCCACAGTGAGGGAGAACGATCAAACCAAAAGTAAGCGTTGAAGCAAGTCGCTCTTTCTCGAACTACTTTGCAACTTGAAATTCCAGATCTGGTCACTTTAAATTCCCGCAAGAACTACGCAGCTGGAAAATTCGCGCGACGACGGTGCGACATTAAACTGGAAATGCTAATGTTGTACTTACTCAGTCCGCGAGAAGCTTGGACAAAGATGGGGTGGTTGAAGGGGAGGAGGACGACGACGACGACGACGACGAACAATGGATCCTACGACGACTGCACACTCTGCTGCACCCCCTTTTCCCTTGACGATAGCCTGAAAAAAAATTCAAGCAACATCCTTTTCTTTTTTAAATTGTTAACTTTCGGTATATGCAATTAAAACAAAAAGAAAAGAGAGAGAGAGAGAGAGAGACTCGTAAATTGTCCATCAGCTCGAACTCGCGGGATATTTAAGTTGTCAACGTGTATACAGTTGACAGTGCGTATGTATAGGAAAAAGCGCGTGAGTAATTATCTTCCGGTAGATGGTTGGCTGATTTTTTTTTACTCCCTCCGGCGGTGCGAAATAAAATGTTGCGTTTTACCTTTCTTTTTTCTTTTTCACTCGCGCTGACTGATAACACGTTGATGAATGGACGCTCGCTCGCTCGCGACGAAACGAAATTTTCAGATCAAAGGCTAGAAGTGAGAGAGATTTTGGGTTGGAATATTAGCTCGCGTGATTTATCGACTGAAACGCTCGTCGCGCGTATACATGAATTTGATATATTTCGTCTTTTTGTTGCGTAGAGCAAATAGTGTTGTGATTAGTTAATTGCTTTTACGAGTTTGAGAGCTGTATGGATGATGATTTTGATTTTAGTTTCGTGTTTTTGAGTTATTAATGTAGATTTTCATCTAGCATTTATTGGCTTCACTTGCGATTACACTGCAATGCACTATAACGGTTATAAATTGTACGGAGTGAAAAGTTATTTTACTTCTTTTGAGTACTGTTATGCGCGATCGAGTTTATACTTTTACTTCATTCGAATTTCGAGGAAGTTTTTCAAATCGGTACTTGATAAATTACCGATTTCTTCGTTCGAACGATCGGTTATATCTCAATTTAAGTAAATTTTTTGGATATAAATGCGAGTGAATAATGAGTTCTTTTTTTCCATTAAAAGTGAAATTAGCATCAATTTCAACGTAGAAGCAAGTCTATAATACAGTCGATCAAGCCAACGCTCGCGAATACCGAAATTGCATGGCGCGTTACTCGACAATAGAAAATTCGAACGTGCACCGCGCAATCCGCGAGCATCGCCGTTCTTAGTATAACCATGCGAGCGGCTGCGTTTGACGTGAACGGATTGTATACATCGCTTGCTCGTGCATCAGCGGCACGATTGATTTGACATTGTCGCTTAATGAGAATGATTGCTCGTTTGGAATTATAACGTCGATGATCGAGCGACTATCGTCACAATTATACACTCGTCGTATAAAAATATAACCACAATTTCCATCGACCACGAGAATTTTTTTTCCCTCGACAACCAAATACAGTTGCAGATCAACGCATATCGGTACAACGATTTCACCAAAGCGCATCGCACATCAACTCACAATCACAACACACAAACGCACGAAATGAAAAAAAAAAGGGAAAAAAAAACCTCGATGCAGCAGCAGCCAACAACAACAACAAAA
This sequence comes from Galeopsomyia nigrocyanea, assembly GCA_035047105.1. Taxonomy (NCBI): domain Eukaryota; kingdom Metazoa; phylum Arthropoda; class Insecta; order Hymenoptera; family Eulophidae; genus Galeopsomyia; species Galeopsomyia nigrocyanea. Next base: position 15,046 of record JAWWMK010014261.1, read on the forward strand.
ATCTGCAGCATGCATTCACGCGGCGGCTATTTGCAATTCCAGCAAACGCGCATTTCTGGCCCCGCGAATAATACATAACCGGCTGATTCTCCATGGTCGGCTCCATTGAAAAACAGCCAACGAAAAAAAAAAGAGCATGCACGCGGAGACGAAAAAAAAAATATCGAATCGCAGCTGCAGTTACTACTACTACTAGTAGTAGTAGTGTTGGCATTTGGCCACGGGCGTTCGAATTAATTTCAGCGTATAAATAACGCGCAGCGGCAAAAGTATCTCCCGAAGCTCGGCGGTCGTGTATCTCTTAAGTCTTAATCTCACCGCGTCTACGTGTATAGGCACCGATACACGTATTATGCGACCGATCGATTTTATTTTCAAACGTGGACGCGACGCGACGTGCGACTCCATTGTCAAACTATTTTCCGAGAAAACGAGCGAAAGACACTTTAAACGTCGGCCCCGTTTAAATTGTCGCGCGCGCTGCTTATTCGAGAATCTCATTGATATATAAATGGATCTCCGAGGAACGCGCAAGCGCGTCATTGACGATGTTTAACGATTTCATTGACTTTCAGGTGTGTGTGTGTGTGTGTATGTGAGCGAGGAAATTGTGGAATGAACGGATATTTTTGAAACTATTATATCGATTTTTTTTTTACTTTTACTTCTTCTTTTGTATAGCGTTGAATATATATATATATATAGCCAACGAAATTTTCGTCGCCGCGAGCTGGAGTAATTCCGATGAATAGTATATGTATATGTAAATGCGCCGCGGGATAAACGTTAATATCGGCTGAATTGCCATTGCTATATACTGGTGGACCAATTTCCGCGCGCGCGCGCGACTCACGCATTAATGCACCGCGACGACAATTTGAATAGGCGTTATTATTATACATATATATAAACGTCGATATAGAGCAATCGCTTTCTCTCTCTCTTTCGCTCGCTTTGTAGTTAATAATATTTCGTACGAATAATACAATAATCAACTCGATTTTTATCAATTAAATTGCGAGAGAGAGAGAAAGAGAGAGAAAATTGATTGAAATGCATAGCTTCCTGGGGCCGGCGATGCAAAATGCAGCGAGGCACGAAGGGCAATTCGCGTAGTTCTCTCTCTCTCTCTGCTTCACTGTTGAAAGATTTAGAATCGATGTCTCGGGTAGTAGCCCACCCACGAAGAGAAGGAAAGGCGGCGTGCATAAATTTCAGGGATAGTCTGTAGATGCACACGAAAGGGAGTGAGAGAGAGAAAGATGGCACCGAGTATTAAAATTCCAAACGCTTCGTGAAATAATGATCGACGAGCTTTTCTACTTTGCCGTCTGTACGTTTGATGCGAGGGAAAAATGATTTTTTTTATCGTAGCGTTTTTTTTTTTATTTCGAAGAGATAATAAGAAAAGTAAAAATTTTGCAAAAATAAATAAATAATGCTCGTGAAGTCTTCTTTTTAAAGAGATGGGAAAAAATGTTCACCAATACTTTCCGATCATTTAGCAGCTGATATCCTGACTAAAATTTGAGTATATTTTACATTGTTAAAAAGATAATTAAAACCATCAAATATATATGTCTGAAATTCAATATTTTACATCGAAAATGCAGTTTTTATTGAAACTACGTACAAGCGCTCTTTATTAAAATAAACGTTCATGTATTTCAATCAATATTTTCCCAAAAAGTAACGTCTCAAATCCCTTTTTTTCTGACTACTCGCAAATAATGTATTAAGGAACAAAACGAAATTGTAAATTTCAATTCAACAAGAAAATGAAAAAAAAAAAAAACACTCGCGCGGATGATTTAGGTCGTCGAGACTCGCGCGCGCGAGCGCGAGAATTGAGGTGTGAACTAAAGGCATTATATATGTATCACAACACTCCAAGGAAATAACGCTGCAGATGTCAGACGCAGGCTTATAGCCCAAGGGTGTAAGCACATATACACACACGCACATACACACACACACACACACACACCAAATACATCCACTTTCTCTCAAGAAACAACGGTTCACGCAACTATATATACATCATATAAACTCGCGTAATTGTCTTGCGTTTCAATTTTATTCAATCTCGACGAGAACGAAAAAAAAAACAAAAAAGCACGTAATTAGCATGCCTAGCACGCAAAGAAAGAAAGAGAAAATAATGGAAGGTAGCTTTGTGCTGAAGGAGTAAGGTTTTGGGCTACACACACACACTTACACATACAGGAAGACGTGTTTCTCCTTAGTACCTTTGCGGCAAGGCCGCCCTCGAGGGATTAATCACCGGGCATTATGGCGGCGCCGGCTCAAAAGCACACACACATATATAGGAATGAGCTGCGAAGGATTAGACGAAGAAGAGAATGATCGAAGCTCTGATAATAGGGAGTGCTGATAAGGGAGCACGTTAACGAGACGCACAAGATTTTTTTGCGTAATACAAAAATTTCAATGAAAAAAAAAGTAGTAATGCCTTTTTCACAGTTATACAGTTTTTTGTTTTGAAGTTCGTGGTTGCGATAGCGATAAAAGCGAAAACACGTGTACGGCAAGGCTCGGTTTTTATTTTTCTTCTTATTATACCTTTTTCTGTTTCACCAATCTTATTTAAAAAAAAAAAAGGCCGCGCGCACGCAATGTATTTTCGAAGTGACTCATAATCGAGAGAGCGAGCGTCAATTTGTTATCTGTTTTTCATTTTTTTTATTTATTTACGACGTAAAAGAAAATGTTATATAAACGAATATCATTCGTGTGAATTAAAAAAAAAGCGTTGTCGCTCGCCGAGGATACGAGGAAAAGGAAATTTGAAATTTGATCGATTACGAGCTTCGCGTAACGTCATTACGGAATCAGGGCATGAACTCCGCCAGAGTTAGTGAAATATATATCATCGAGTTCGATAAAAGCTCAATGAAATGGGGAAGAGGAGAGAAGACGGTCGGAAAGAGTTATGACGAAAAAGAGGAAATGAGTAGAGCGAGAGAAGCTTAAAGGAGCTATGAGAAGGGAAAAACGAGTTAAAATTAGTCGGGGAATCGTAATTCAGCCTCTACTCTATATCCAACGCGAATAACGCCGGCTTTAATGAGTGCGTAAACGGCGCGACGGTGAAAAAAGAAAAAAAAAAGAAAAGTCCAAGACGTGAGATAAATGGCAAATGATCGCGCTGTTTTTAATGTCGCAAAAGGGTCAATTAGTTTATACGTGCACGAGCGATGAAGACGATGAAAAGTGAATTGAAAGAAACTTTTTCGGAGTAAATAGTTTTGCGACGAGAATAAAAGCTCCCGACGTGGACAGACTGAAAATACAATTGAAATTGAATTATATGCAATCAAAAATAAAAATAGAAATAAATCTCTGATTCTTCCTTTAAATAAATAATCAATATTGCTATTATTTAATTATCAATGTCACAAGCTCGAGTATTTTTATTCCATAATAACTCGTGTCACGGATGATGAAAAAAAAAAAAATAAAGCTTGCAACCTCACGTTAGTCGTCTCAGTTATATACACTTTTATAAGCCGATAAAAGTATGTAACTGTGTCACTAGGATATAGACGCCGACAATAGCAGCAGCAGCAGCAGCAGCAGCAGCGAAACGACCTATGAATATACTCGGAGTATATAGACTATTTACGGAGGACTATATGCAGTATAAGATGAAGCCATCAAGTTTGCAAGCTTACAATTTGTCATTCATTTGGCCAACCGAACGGCGGCGGTGTGAAATGTCATTTGACTTTAAAACACCTCCGCATAATGCTTGGCTTTGTGTGTGACGCTTTTAGATTGTCGCCGCGACAAATGCGAATTTATATCGGCCAACTTGGATTTTCAAAGAGTGACATTTTTAAAAATTTCGGATTGATGCGCGAACGTAAATATAACTGTGAAAATCGTATGAAGAGTCGCGTATCGATAAAGTTACGTGTTTGATTCATCGTAAAATACAGCCGAAGAGCGACCGAATAATAAAATTTCAAAGTAATCACTTATACGCGTGGAGTCCCGTTGAGAAAAAAAAAATCCGTTTTTTTTTCGGAGAATTTACGCGACAAAAGTTTATTGGACACAAACTCGAGTTTTTATTTTCGACAAAAATATTCACAGTTTTTTTTTCTGTATATCATTCAATTAACTTTTCAATTTCCACTTAACACCTGCTTTTCTTGGAACACGTTTTATTGTCAACTTCCGTTGAATTTTCCCATTACCGTGACGTCTAATGACATGTAGACTATGATTAAATGTAGAAACTCGTTGCAATCAATTATGTCAAGCGCAAAGGAGGGAACGTAACTTGTGACTAATCGATTTTAGATATTAGAAATTGGCCAATTAAGAGACCGACGACGTGAACTTCCGCGTCTTGAAAAGCTTTGCACATATGAGAGACGAAAAGGTATATAAAAGTTAACTTGGTCTGGAAGAGTCACTTTTTAAATAACATTCGAGTAAATTCCAATTAAATTTTAATGAGTTAACGTACATGAAAAAAAAACAGAGTTTGTTTTATAGAAACTATCAAAAGAACACGACCCATTTAATCACTATGACACCAAAAATTTGATTTTCTAATCCCGTGGAACTAAGAAAACATTTTGCAATTTCAGATTTACGTCGACGTGAATAAGCAAAAAAAAGTCAAAACTGTATCTAAAATCATTAGGTTAAAAAAAAACCCCGCACTTTTGCCAACAATGTATAGTCATTAGCATCAAAATAACATTGATGATATCAGTTTCAATTCTTCATTTTCACCTCGTTAACTACGAATGAAAAGCATCATTATTGATTTTTCCAAACCTTGAAATTATTAATAACGCCTTGAAAAACTCAAGAAAAAAAAAGAAGAGTCACTAATTAGTCGCGCGATAAAAATGCCCCTATATTTGGTATCCCATCGTTTCTTGTGACGACAGAGAGCGAGAGAGGGGGGAAAAAACCTCGATCGTCAATCTTCCGCGCTAATAGCTCGTAAATTCCCGCGGCGCGCGAGCAGCCAGGCAGATATTAAAATTCTGTTTGTACAAATGTATTTCGGAGAGTTCGCTAGCCGCGTGCGCGATAGCGGACGGCGACACGCTCAATCGGGTCGACGACGCGGCCCACAACGCTTCGACACATACCAACAGGCGACGAGCTCTATATGAGGTAGGTCGAATGATTTTATTTTTTTTTTCTTCTCTCTCTTTCGCGTTTTGCTTATTTTAATTGATTGTCGGTTTCGTTTGCTTGTATGTGTTGTGAATTTGAAGAATTATTTATTTCATTCGCTAATTTTAAGTATATTTTGAAGACGGTTTGGTTGTAACCGTTATAACTGTCCGCGTAAGTTTGAATCTTCCTTTTTTGTTCACTGGTAAAGAGTCAGATTTTGTCAAAGATGATGTTGAGAATGACAAATTTATTTCAATGTTATTCGCGTCATCTATTCTAATATTTTAACTTAGATGACAAATAATAAAAAAAAGGTTTATAATTATCAAGCAAAACTGACAATTTACAATATAAAAACAGCACAAAATATATTCTCTGTCGCATGATTTAGAATATTTTAGTTTTTTGCTTGTATAAAAAAGGTATACTGAACTACTAACTACGTAATATTTTTTCCAACATTTCATTGATTAGACGACTAGAGTGTGACTAATCTATTGATAACTTTATCCATAGAAATGAGATTTCACATTAAAATGTATCGCGAAGCGCATTCAGAGTATATGCAACTATTTTTTCAAAGAATACAAAAACATAAACGTAAACTGAAAAATATTATTCTTGGTTACTCTAGCTGTTAACTGTTAAACATAATGCAAAAGATACCAAAAATGTATCAGTTTTAATGTTTTATGAATTTTTCTCATAAATTGTTTTTAATCTAACGCGTATTTTCAGGATGAGGAGATTATTAATTTGTTGTGCGGGTTTAAAGACCTTATCAATTGAACATAATGTACGGGTTGAAACGATTTAATTAATTATTAAAATGAACACAGTGAAAATTATAAAAAAACTGCTGAGATTATTAATTTATATAACGTAGAACTAAGCGCTCTCATAAAGTAATAAAGAATGTATATACTAATAAAACAGCTTATTAATTGATATAAATATAATAACAGATACAATATTCAAAGAATAAAGGCATTGGATTCACTTCGACACCGTCTTGATTCATCATATTCAAACTCTACACGATTAAAATTCTCTACATGGCCAAATTGACCACGGATAAAATGATCGTGTAGAAAGACTGCTCACGTCCAAAATTAAAACGTAAATAGTAAAAGTTATAATTCGAAAACAATGTTATTACTGAAAATATTCTTCACTAGTATTTTGAAAAGTTACAAAACTTACCATGGAAATATTGACCTTGAAAATATTCTATACGATTAAAATTGCTTTTTTGCGTTAAGATGACCATTTTGCACATCTAAATTTTAAAAATAAGTCGTAAAAAATATTTCACGGTATTAACGAATATTGATTTTCGTGAAAAGTTTTGCAGTTTTTTTAAAAAACTACAGTGGAGAATATTTCCAGTAATAACATTGTTTTCAAATGATAATTTTTACGATACATGTTTTAAATTTAGACGTGGGCAGACTTAGTACACGACCATTTTCTCCGCGGTCAATTTGGCCATGTAGAGAATCTAAAGCATTTACAGTTTGAATATGATGAATCCGGATGGTGCCAGATATTTCTTTTACTAACAATGTAAAATATTGTGGAATGCAAAGTTTCTGGAAATTTAAAAAATATTGCTCGCAAAATAAATATTCATTTACTTTTATTGATCGTGTCGTTCGCGAAATATCGCTTCT